>JAJGQC010000348.1:0-25000 GCA_021014325.1 Plazaster borealis
GCAGTCAGTATCTTGAAGGACACTCTTACCTGAATCCTGAATCTAATGGACACGATGGATCTATGATCACAGACACCAACAACAATGAAATTACAAGTGATTGGCAATATCTTGAAACACAGGAAAAAAAAACACCACTCAGTCTGCATCCGATCCCACGAAAGAGCCCTTACCCACCTTGGAGGTTCAGTCAATCTAGACAGCCTCCAGAGACAGCGCTAGACATTGCATTCAGGACAATGCTCAACTACAAACAACCCATGACCCTCCACAGACCCTCCAAAGCAGACCGCCGGATGGGACACTACGACTACCTACCCAGTATTAAAGTCATATCTAGCAAGGATCAACGACGACGCAATGAGATGCGCAGTGAGTTCAAGCAACAACTGCAGCTTGCAGAGGAGCGTAAGCGAAGAGAGATCCTGGAAATGGAGTCTGATTTCATCCAAGAAGATGACAGAGACGAAGCCCTGCAGAAGAACATCTTCCTCCCATCTGGAGAAGAGTATCAATTTTCTGAGGGTGGATTTACAGCAGCTACTCTTCCTGTACCTTCCCAAAGAAAAGAAAGATCTTCAAGTCGTCAATCTTCTGAGTACAGGACACCGACTTCACCCATGAACAGTTCTCAAGATGGACGGAGGCTGAGTAACGCTTCCCATGAAAGTCGAAGGCCAAGTTACACATCTCATAATGGTCGAAGGCCCAGTGATGCTTCAACTGATAGCCGGCGGCCTAGTAATGCATCCCTTAATGTCAATGGAGCTCCATCCACCCTGGGATCTAAGCGTCACTCTGTGACTACCATGGTCAGGAGAGAGAAATTGTTTACGGTGGTCAGCCACTGGCCAGGTCTGCAGAAGCCGTCAACTTTCTTCCAGACGCCTCTTGAGCCCCCAAATGAAACTGATACTCCTCTGGAGGAGCCAAGACCACCAAGTGTTCAATATATCAGCAAGAGGTCTCAATCCAGAGAGCCAAACAGTAAAACCATGCATAAGAAAGCAAAATCTAAAGGACTTCCATAAGCAATAGGCTATCATTCAAACTGTTGATAGAAGACAATATTTAATACAGAGGTGTCATGGCCGAGTAACCTAGGGGCATGGACTCAAACTCTGTAATTTACAGAATGTGGGTTCGATTCCTGGCCTGGTCAGTGGCGACACTAGTGTCTTTGACCAATGCACTTTACCATAATTGTTTCTCTCCAGAGAAGAGAAAAGACTTGGGTCAAAATTGTCGGTAGCCTGCTGGCTTGGGACTAGCAAATTTACAGCCAGGCTATCAAAGTAGCCTGGCAGGCTTGTAAAGAAAAATATTTTAAAAAACTTTGTCACAAAAAATAATAAAACTGTGCTAACAACAAGCTTTGGATTTGCTATGGAAACATGCAGTGCTTTTTGGAAGTAGTATAAATGTAAGAATAAAGAATGACATATTTCAAGCTTTTTGGGGGCAACTGAAATCTAGTCACGTCTACTAAGAAATTAAACAATCTAGTTAAGTTCGACCCCTTAGATGAATAAAGATCATCAGTATCCAGTTGAATCTTAAAAACTAAACCCTCCCAATGGCATCTACATATTGGATACAATGTTACCCCTATACATTTGACTAACTCAAAGGATTAATATTTCAGAATAGCTTGTCTAGTAACTAATAAAATTCATCCAAAGTAAAAGCAAACCCTTCCAGGATTTTCAAAATTGTGGAAAGCATATTGCCAGTTAGGACAAAAATGGCAGATCTGGAAAAGAAACTGCCACAGTTTTCATTTCCATAAACATCATTATCATATTTCTTCTCCAATCCAAACAATTATAAATCCTCTATTCCTTTTAAATGCTCTACTCATTTAAAAAAGCCTAACCAACCCATATTTGACAACTTTCATAAACGTTTTTAAGAGTGCAAAGGTTTGGTTAATAAGCTACATTGTACCATACAGGGGGAATATGATACGTATGGGAAAACATAAGTTTAGTGCATAAATTCATCCTTCCATATTCACTATCCTAACACAATTTGGAAATTAGATTTGAATAATGTCTCGTACAGTGACTTGTTTAGTTACAAGTGACCTCTGAACTTTGAATTCCTCATACTAGAGACAGTTGCTACATGTATGCCGCAAGCTTTTGCATGGTTTGGTAAGAGACAGTGGCCACCCATACACATTTCTGAATGTGTATGACAGTGTACCATGGTATCAGGCTTTGCAAAGCTGGGCCCAATTTCATGGCTTTACTAATACAGTTACACAGATTTTGCCCTTAAAGGCACTGAACACGTTTGGCAATTGCCGTGGACACTTTACGATACTGAAAAGTCTTTGCTTACACAGCTAGCGCAGAAATTTGGCACATACCATGTTAGACTTGATTCAAGTCCCGTTCTCTCGTGCGAGAGGTCCCCAAGCATATCGCGCCAACTAGCAAACAAGCCATACAGTGCGCGCTCGCCGTCAAAATGTGGTCCCGAGAATGGGACTTGACGAGGTCGTTTCTTACACTGCACGTTGTTATTGGAAAATCTCCCCAAATGGGGAGATGCACAAAATCAATGGGAGCGTGGAAGCGCTGCCCCGCCGGTAAAATATTCATTGGGACTCTGTGACATCACAGTGCAAGACATTGTAAGTGCACGCGTCTAAACGCGGTGACACGTGGGGTGCGGGCAAACTCATCAGCAGGCAAGTGGGTGTCGGTACCAAAGTCGTTGAATTGCACTTCCCAAAGTTCAAATTTTGCAAACAAAACCGACCCAAATGTATGTTACAACGTATTAACTTAAATTTTAATGAACATTCAGTGCTTTCTTTTTATAATTAATCGGTTATTTAAAAATGTATTTCAATCCTCATCTAAGTACTTAACCCCCACAAATAACAAATGAACGAGTCTTCTTTTTGAATGCGTTTGATTGGACAACACGTATAACGCAGCACGTTTACATATTCATAAGTGAATACATTTACATATCAGGCGACTGCGGCATTGTCAAGTCCCTGTCCCGCGTGCGGAACAGGTTGGGGAATGCAGACCATCACAAAACAATAGTTTTATGGTGATGGCACGGGATTGGGACTTGAGTCAAGTCTAATACCATGTAAGCTGAGAATGGTAACCATAAGCACAGGGCCCAATTTCATAAAGCATGTAAGCACAAAAAACTTGCTAAGCACAGAAAACTCTTGCTTAGGAAAAATAGGTTACCAGCCAAAATATCATACACTTACCATTGATGCGACTGGTACCCCACTCATTTCTTGCTTAGCAAAGAAATTTGCTTAGCAGAATTTCTGCAAAACAGCTTTATGAAATTGGGCCCAGAACTCCGCGGTAAGCAGAGCCATGAATTGAAATTGAGCCCTATTGAACCCTATGTAACATAGCAGCCGTGTTTAGTCTGAGGAATTCAAGAAGCGGTCACTTGTGAGTTAGCAAGTCATTGTTATTATTATTTTATTTCTCGCTACAAATTCAATAAAATTACACACAAAAGAGAAACACAAAACTTAAAATAGATATGGAGGAAAATTAAAATTTGTCCTATAACCAAAAGGTTCAGTGTGCCAATACATTGGCAGACATTCTACCAAATATTATTTACTCGGATGACATGTGTACACACCAATGTTTTCTGGAATGGCCTACACTCCAAAAAGAGTACCACGCATGGGCATGGACAAATTGTTTCAGAATACCGACATAAAGTGGTTAATCAAATCCTACTTGCAAATGGCTAATTACAATAACTGAAGATTACCAAAGATAAATTTGTTGTCACTCATGGGGTAAATTTAAATCAGTTTTTGTTTTTTCATGTTTGGTATTATCTGCTGCCGTTACACTGTTTCAGTATTAATAAGGAATAAAAAAAGAAAAGCAAAAACAGTAAAAGTTGTTTGAAAAGAAAGTTAAATCATGTTTTTCTGTTAAGTTTTATTTCTATTATTAGAAAGGAGGGATGGAGGCCGAATAAAAGGATTGTTTTTACAGTATAAATGTAAGATTTCCTTCTTCCTCGTTGGTTTTCTTCTTATTTCCTTTTTTTTAAAGTCAAAATGATGTGATGTAGATGCAATGTTTTGATCTTGCATGGTCGTGTCTAAGCTTGGGCGATATGGCTTTTTTTCATTCACGATATATCAGCAAGAATATATTGCGATATTCGATATTATTGCGATTAATTTGTTAAGACAAAAAGAAACCCAGTCGGGTCGGTCGGATCTGTTGGGGAATCTTGCGGTTGCGGTCTGTGACTTGCAGCTCTTTGTTGTTGCAAGATCGTCTCTACTAGGAGATTTATTGTTGCAAGATCGTCTCAGCTAGGAAATGCATCGCGATACGATTTACGATATCGCGGTTTTACCGATATCTTAATTTAAAAAAAATCCACCCGATATCGTAATCTTTTCAGAACTAGTATCGCGATATTCAATAATATCGTGGTCTCACCCAAGCTTAGTCGTGTCAAATGTCAAATGAATTTTATTTGTTTGTAGTTTCTGGGGGATTACTTTGATTACTTTGGCCTTGGTGCCCCCAGGAATTCTGATGAAGCCAAGGCCAAAATGGCCTGCCATTTTTTTCCTTGAGGTCGAAGCCTGGAAAGCACTGTCTAACACCCAATCTAAACCAAGCACTAAACACTAATCATGTTGGTAAAATGGTTTCAATAAAGACCTCTTCCTATTCTCTTTTTTTTCTGCATTGTTTGAAATGCTTATAATAGGCGCTCAAGTACCGGATATCAGACAATTGTATCGAATTTCACTAACAGAGCGCGTATGTGTCAAAATAGTGTATGTTTACTTGCATGTACTGATATATACTACTAGAGCAGTTTGGCACGCCGATGATGTGGTCAGGGGCGGATCCAGGATTTTCCAAACGGGGGGGCGTGAAAATGTACCAAGCAGCAAAATGATAAATGAAGTTTGTTGCGCCTGCGTAACACAAAGCTTCCCCATTTCTCCCTCCCCTTCTCTCTCTCTCCCTCTTTTTTTCTTTTCTCCCTCTCTTTTTTTTTTTTTTTTTTTTTTATGAAAAGGGCGTGCGCCCACGCCCCCTGGATCCGCGCCTGGTGGTGATGGTGTTAGTGGTGGAATATTTGTCTGGCAGCCGGGTCTTTCGAGCAAAAGTGACTTCATTAATGCAAAGTGCTATTACTTTTCATTAGTCTCAATAATCAATGACCAAATTGTTCAATTTCTTATTGTTAAATGGCATTGGTTTCAATGGAAAATATTAGAATGCAAGGTGGCAGCAGATATCAGGTAAATTTGCATTGAACAAAGAGGGCTTCCAAGCAATTTTTCTCAAAAGAAAAATGATAAATCACAGCGCCTGACTACTTCGTTTAGTCAGTACTTCATTTTGAGATTAATATTTCACTCCCAAAAACATTTGGGTTGGTACCGGAACAATTTTGGAAAAGCCCGATCAAACTGGTTAAATGTATATGAGTTCATATGCACAGTCACTCACAAACAAACAAACAAACAAACACCCCAACAAACAAACAAACAAACAAAAATCAACAAACAATGTCTTACCTGTCCCATCTTGTCCTGTAGTGACCAAACAATCTTGATATTATAGCGACACTTAGGATTGAGGTATGTATATAGTTGGGCAGACTGAGCGTTACTGGCCGGCCAGCCTGATGGAAGCTTAAGTGGTAGCTGGTTAGCGACACCAGCTGCGGCCACAGAGAACATATCCTGACCCTCTGCCCATGGGATGTGAAGACGTAAGGTAGTACTATCATCTAAGTTGACAAAAACATTCAATTAAAGTTTCTTATTTCCTTAAATTTAATGAACAGATAATTGTTTAATTTTATTATTTTTTGCCATTTCAACAACCAAGAATGATCATTAATAAACCATAAATAACAATAATAATAATAATTTTCCTAAAATTGAAATGATTATCCTGGTTTCAAAAGTAGGGTCATAGTTTGGTTTTTGTCAAAAATGCTTATTTATAGGCATAATTATCAAGAAAGATGCAAATCAAGTCACATGTTTCACCTGAATAAAATGTCTACTTGCTGAGAAAACAGCAAAAAGCTGTCCTGGTGTTTTGACAAGAATGTCAAATCTATCCACGTTTAGTGAGATGACAGCTGGTACTAACCGCATTTCTGGTCGCAGCATTCGCGAATGGACACCAACCCTCACAAATCTGAGAAATGATTCATGTATGAATCGTTTCTCAGATTTAAATGTTAAGAGTGAAAAATTATCCAAACTTCGAAGGGAATCTTTTCTAAAAATAGTTTTTACTACCAAAAGCTGCAGTGCTTCTCCCCAAGTAAGTTTTTATGGCCATTATGACGAGTATTTACCAATCTACGACCCTACCTTTAAAGGGACACGTTGCCTTGGATCGGGCGATTTGGTCTATCAAAAGCATTTGTAACCGTTTGTTATAAAATGCATATGGTTGGAAAGATGTTTTAAAAGTAGAATACAATGATCCACACAAATATGTCTCGAAATCGCGTGGTTTTCCTTTTACATCGTGAACAAACACGGTCGGCCATTTTGTGGAGTCAACATTTTGACTCCACAAAATGGCCGCCCGTATTTGTTCACAAAGTAAAAGGAAAACCGCGCAATTTCGAGACATATTTGTGTGGATCATTGTATTCTACTTTTAAAACATCTTTCTACCCATATGCATTTTATAACAAACGGTTGCAAACGCTTTTTGTTGACCAACTCATCCGATCCAAGGCAACGTGTCCCTTTAAGGTCTATGTCACACAGGGCACTGCTAGGGTTAATCAATCTTTTTGAGATATGGTGGATACAACCAGGCCCAATTTCATAGAGTTGCTTAACAGCAAAATATTTTGGTGAACAATTTTCTGCCAAGCAAAAATAAGCAGGAGACCAGTCACAGATGGTACATGCGGAATGGTATTTTGGCTGGTTACCTTATTACAGTAAGCAGAATTTGTTGTGCTTACCTAATTTTGTGCTTAATCAGCTCTGAGAAATTTGGCCAAGAGCATCGAATCCATCCACATTTAGCAAGATGACAGCGGGTACCAACCACATCTCTGGCCGCAACATTCCCAAACAGATACCAACCCTCAGAAATCTGAGAAACGATTCATGCATGAGTCATTTCTCAGATTCAAAAGGTTTTTGAGTGAAAAACTATTACTTCAAAGGGAATCTTTTCTATCAACAGCTGCAGCGCTTCTCAGCAAGTTATTTTTTGTGTTCATCAATTTTTGGAGTACTTACCAATCTATGACCCTACCTTTAAAGGCATCATACACGTTTGGAAATTGTCAAAGACCAGTGTTCTCACTTGGTGTATCCCAACATATGCATAAAATAACAAGCCTGTGAAAATTTGGGCTCAATTGGTCAATTTGGTCATCGAAGTTGCAAGAAAATGATGAAAGAAAAAACACCCTTGTTGTACAAATTTGTAAGCTTTCAGATAGAATAATAAAAACTTCTTGCAAGAAGTTTTTATTATTTTAGTGAGAAATTACCTCCTTCTCAAAAACTACGTTACTTCAGAGGGAGTCGTTTCTCACAATGTTTTATACTATCAGCAGCTCTCCGTTGCTCGTTACCAAGTCAGTTTTTATGCTAATATATATTTTGAGTAATTACCAAACGTGTACAATACCTTTAAGAGAATTTCAAAGAGTAAATGAATTACCTTGTTTAATATTGGAGTCACATATTACCGGTTCAAGTCTAGCTGTGTATGCAAAATGGAATGAGTTGAAGTCTACCATAGTGATGTTGTAGAACACTGCATCTGGGTCTGTCAACTGTACAGCGACATTAGCATCACCTTGTGATATCAAATATCAAATATCAACAACAAAATAATGAAAACAATAGTATGAATTTATTATGCACTTTTTCAAATCAAGTAGGCCTTTCAAAGTGCCTTAAAGGGGGAGCACAACATTGGTAAGATTGAAAATATAAATGTTCACAGATTTGCACATAACTTACAAGATATAAAGATGGTCATGGTGGAAAACTTCTCTTAAAATAGTTTTACTTGAAATGCCATAGTTTTTAGGAAATGAGTAAAACAATAGTCTTTATCCTGCAGGATAAAATCTGATGTTTGAAAAAAAGTTAAAACATATAATTGGGTTTTTCACTGTTTTCTCATGACTCCGAAGACCGATTGAGCTTTGACTTTCACACGTTTGTTATTTCATGTATATGTCGGGTGACATCAAGTGTGGACACAGGTCTTTTACAATTACCAATGTTGTACACACCCTTTAAGCTATCCTTATCCCTGTTCATTGGATCTTAAGCAAACTCACCTATTGAGAATGGGCCTGGTAAGGTAAACTCTACACTTCTCTGATTAGTGTTATAAACTTCAGCTTTAATGGATACCTGCAAAGCAATTTAAAATATGTGGAGAAGACAATTCAAAACTTTAATCCTTTAGAGACCTTAGCGGCTGGAAACGGCTTGTACTAAAATGCCCGAAGTGGAAGCAAACGGCTGCAAGATCTGACCTACTTCCACTCAACCAAAAGGGTCAAAGTAAAGGTCATGACCTGAATTGACATTTTCCACTGTATCCCCATGTTAACATAGCATCTATGTTTCTAACTGTTTTATATTAAAAAATTGGGAAACTTTTACACAACAAGAAACTGTTTCAAACAATCAACAATAAAACCATGTCTGGAGGTATGGTGATGATTGTACAGAATTGAATGGTCTTTAAAGGGTTAATTACTAAAGAAAATTGTGCATAATAATTGCTGGAAAAAAACCCTCATACTGGGTTTCTTTAAGACGCTAAGTGACAGCAAACTTATTTGGTTAAAATTGAGCTGCGAAAATGTGTTTGATGTGCTAGATTGCTCGGCCAAGAAATGCCACTTAAACCCAAAATTTTAGAATTACAAGTTCACATTTGTGCTTATTGTGAACAAGAAAAAATACTCAAGTGCCCCTCTTTCTTGTTTTAAAATAATGGGGTAAAAAATTGCTTGAACACAACTAACAAAGAATGTTGATTGGTAAATTATAGAGGAATTCTTACCTGTTCTCCACTTGGAACTTTCACCACAACATGCTTCGCATCAGGGTACTTATTCAAATCTACCAGTGCCTCCTTCATTTCAGACTTCCGAGAAGGGGCAATCCTCGCACTTGAGGAAATATCCACCCCCTTAGAACATGCAGTGGAATTGCCCTCCTGGCAGACAAACAGCCACTCCCCTGAGTTAACACCTGCAACTGCTGCAAATGCATTGTGGGATGCATCGGACTGTACCACTGGGAAGAGGTAGTGGTTGGTTTTCTCTGAGTGTTCTATGATGGTTTTGGTTGCAAGTTCAAAGGAAGCCCCTAGTCAAGAATGGATACATAATATATTTACTGAAATGTTGACTTTAGTTCCAGCACCTTTTCTACCTGCTTGTTCGAGGTCAACACATGGTGCACACTAAACAATGAGCCTTCGAAGTGAGTATACATGTACTCAGCTCTTGAACTTGTCCCACAAAAAATAATATTCTGTCCGTGTGATCTACTCAACCGCTACACACTAAATAGTACAAATTCTTTTGTTAACTTTCAAAGCTCAAACATGTCAATCTCCTACTTATTTATCTGAACTTGTTCACCATTATTCCCCTACTCGGACTTTACGCTCATCTCAACAGTCATTGCTTACCACAACTACAAGAGCTTCTTCCATTTTTTATGGTCAAAGATCATTTTCTTATGCTGCTCCATTTCTTTGGAATAGTCTTCATGTGCATATTCGCCAGGCTAGTTCTTTACACTGTTTTAAGTCTCTGTTAAAAACTCATTTGTTTGAAGCTGCTTATTTGTAATCTGCTTACTTTAATTATCTTTCTCTTATTGTTTTACTATTTTCTTGTTCTCTTTATGCGCTTAGAGGCTTTGGCATTAGGCGCTTTACAAATGTCTTTATTATTATTATTATTAAATGTATGTACACTTCTATACACAACAACAAGCCTTCCATTTTTGTGTCTATGAAAATTACAGTGTTAACATGTCCTCCGGCATTAAGTGGTTACATCATGAAAATATCGCATTGAAAATGTGGTGGCTTTGCAAGAAACTCTGGTATGGAGCCACCAAAACTCATACAAGATATTTCCATGATGCTACATGTAATGCACAGCTACAGAGCTTGCCCCTAACCTTTTCAGTGACTAGCCAGCAGGCAAGTTAGCTTGACATTTCACTAGTCCGACAGTATTTTCACTTGTCTGCCAGCTTTTACACTCGTCCGTATTTCATATCACACAGGGATGCAATGACAAGTCCTGAGAAATCACAATCATCATTGTGGACCATGCCATCTCAAGGCTTCCTCAACCAGCCAGTAGCTTAAACTTTAGCTGGGTTCTGATTGGTAAACCAATTCCATACTGGGTTTCACAAATTATTATTATTTTTATTAATGGTTTATTTATTTCATCATTACTGGGTAAAAGACATTCGCAGAATAAATACTGAACTATAGTCTTATGTACAAATTGGTAGTTAATTAATACAATAAAAAAGCAATTAACGACAAAATGCACATATGAAAAATAACACCAAAGACTCAAAGGGCAAATGGCCCGGAATTACACAAAGAGACAAAACTTAGTCCAGTACTCGAACTACACAGATCAGGAAAAATTGCACTAAGATAAAAACAAATTGGAGTTTTTAAAATTGGGGTTTAAAAACAAGTCACAGACAGGTCTCAGAGGAACAACTGTGAGTTAAATTTGAATAATGGTACAAATGACTTGCTTAGTCACAAGTGACCGCTTAAATTTGAAATCCTTAGACTAGAGACAGTAAGTCACATGGTTCGGGGCAAGCTTTTACATAGTAACATAAAAGTGGGGAAGGTTTTGCATAATTACATAAGAGACCGTGAACGCCCATGAACAATTCGGAATCAATATTTATGGCACAATGGTGCCCGCCACAGGTTGCCATACAAAGGCTTAAATCCCGAACCATGCGACAAAGCAAAACTTTCTTTTAAATCTGGGGAATCCAATTTGAGTGTTTACTTCTGATCAATCAAGTCATTCTACCACACATTATTCAAAATCTAACTCGCAAACGGTTTATTCACCAAATCATTTTTGAAGTCTCGCCTAAGCCATTTATAATAATAAATTAAAAGAATCTCAAACATACCATCAAAGCTATTTGATTTTGCTTCATCTACGCTAAACTGTTCATTTCCATCATGGGTCAGGAAGTGGTGCCGGAAGACTTTCATGCGGTACTCTGGATCACTTGTGATCTATTATAGATAGGTAACAAAATTAAAAAGAAAAATAACCGTCCTTATTGTGCTATGGTGATATCTTATGCAGCTACTGAGGGCAGTAATTTTGAGATTAAAATTTGAATTCTTTTTTTTGTGTGTAAGTCAGCACAACATGCCGATATGTTTCAATAGACTGTGCAAGTCTCACGAGTATTCAAACGTTGAGACACCTTGAAGTGCGCGTGTTTGTCTTTTTCATGCGTTAAAACAATGTACGTGGGACTAAAGTGGTCCTAAAAATATTTGAATATGCACAAGACTTGCATGGTCTATAATATTATCTGGTTTTCTCGAAGGTAAGGAAAGTTTAATTTTCATCACAGACAGTTAGCTCAATGTTAGAGCTACATGTAGGGGTATAGCTGGCATGATTGTTAAGCACCATTGGTTGTGATCAGTAATTGGATGGGAGACCATTTCATGTATTTCCCCCTTGCACAATGCGCAGCGCACTTACACGTGCCTATCCTGTCTGCCATTTTGGGACTGAAAATGTACTATTGACTCCCGAAATGGTGGAAATGATAGACGCTCATTGTGCAGAAGTACGTTCCGCATTATGCACGGGGTCAATTATCATGGTTGGGGGCTTATCTGAGACATAATATGGCTCTGCATCTTTCAGATGGGATGTCAAACTGTACGTCCTGTGCATTGTGTATTATGCACATAAAACACACAGGACACCTGGATCGTGAAAGAGAAGGGGCTTGCCTTGGTGTTCCTGGATTGGCTGCATTAAATCATTGCGTCAGTGCAAAAACGTTGTATCACAGCACATACACATTTTATGTGTACATCTGGGCTATTTTAAGTAAGATACAAAGTTTTGAGAATTTCAATCTTGTGACTATTGTAACAGCTATTTTAGAAGATGTTTTCACACTGATAAGAGGAAATGTACCCTCTCTAAGTATTTTTGTATTAAAGTTTATGTGATGCGCATTTGAAAATGTTAAAATGGAATTTACACAATATGAATTCATAAATTCATTAAAGTTTTATTTATTTTATTTAAAAGATGACAAATTTTGTCAAAAACCACTCACTTGTTTAGTTCGACTATCAACCATTTGAAAGAGAGCTCTCATTGTGGCAAGTACCAATTCTTTACACCTAAAAAAGGAAAACAAAGGGAATTCTTGCATTATAAAATTCATACTTGGTGTTGATTCTGGCCTGATCTCACAACTGCTGAGAGCACATCTTGGTTTTCACATCTTAATCTTGGTCTTGCATTGAGACATTTAGGTCTTAGTCTATGTTAAGGTGTCATGGCCGAGCGGTTTAGAGCATCAAATTCAAGTTCTGGTGGTTAAGTCATAGGGTTGTGGGTTTGAATCCCGGTCATGACACTTGTATCCTTGAGCAAGATACTTGACTATACTTGCTTCTCTTCACCCAGGGTTATAAATGGGTATCTGCGAGGGTAGAGGTTGATATTGTGTTTAAAAAAGCCTTCAGAGCGCCATGGCAGCTCAGGGCTGTATACTGTACTCCTCAGGGAGCTGAGAAAGATTAAAGGAATGTTATTAGCCCAATGACCAGGGCACTAATGTAAAGTGCATTCATACGTTATTGTAAAATGCGCTATATAAGAACTAGTTATTATTAATATTATTATAAGGTCTTAAGGTCTTGGTAACGGCCTTAAGCCCAGAAAGACTGCAGTCTTTGTCTTGGGTTGAGACATTTAGGTATTGGTCTTAATTCAAATTTTTAAAGTCTTGCCCTTGGTTTCAAACACAGAAAGGTCTCTTGTTAGTTTTGTATTGTGACATTGAGGTCTTGTTCTTAGTTCAGGTCCCCCCTGGTCTTGGTCTTAAGTAACTTACCAAACAACACACAGATGATCAGTTGATAACCATACTCTGGGAATTGACAAAGACTATAGAAGAAAAGAACAAGAACAGGAAAAAAATTTTACCTATAACAATAAGAATACTAATACATGATCTAGCACCTCAACTTCTTCTATTGAGCATCCTTCAACTCTTACTCCCTAAGCCTTTTTGTCTATAGGTGGCTAAAACTTGGCATCTTCAAGACAGCTTGCCTAACCATCCTGTTATATGGCTGTGGGTCATGGGTCATTACCAAGCCCCTTGCTGCATATCTCAACAGCTATCACACAAACTGCCTTTGCCTCTTTGAATGGTACATTCCATATTCAACCCATGAAAATATTCTCACCATAAACCCTTGCTAAGGCCGCCGTCGCTTAGGTCAAACAATGGAAACGTGCAAGCGCGTACCCCATGCTCGACTCTCAGCCAATGATAGGTCTTCCTTTGACCTCAGATGAGGGCGCTGTTCGAGCTTGTGAAGTCATATGCAAGGGGGCTATTGCATTAATATACATGTACATTCATTATTTGAATACTAGTGCAGCAGTCACGAGGGGGTTTGATGAATGTGTGCATGGCACACTCTGTACAGTTTTTATCAAGGTAGTTGCAAAGTTTCCCAGTTTTATAAAAACAAAAGAATGAGTGAATAAACTTGAAGTATGCTTACATTGACGCTTAGACCTCTATTTGGTGCAACGATATTCTCAAGGGAAGTTAGTCCTGATCGCACCATGGTGTCTCTGTGTCCACCGCCAACAGATAACACCGTCACATCCTTCAACCTTGCACCTTTCATATGGTCCTTCCAGTACTAATAATACAAACAATGTACATAACAATATTAATACCGAGTTCTTATATTGTGCATATATCCTAGTAGCTAGATCAGGGCACTTTACAACATTATTATCCCTGTTCAGCAGAGCTGCTTAAAGCACTAAAAGAAGCTAAGCACAACAAAATTAAGCTTACCAGAATATGGTTACCAGCCAAACTACCATGCCACATGTACTATATGTGACTGGTATCCTGCTAATTTCTGCTAAGCAGAAATGTGTTAAGCAATATTTTGTGCTTAAGAAGCTCTATGAAATTGGGCCCAGGCATACTTAAAACATTCCTCAAACTTTCTCAACTCCCTGGGGAGCATACAACCACAAGCTGTCTATGTTAGTTCTGAGGGATTAATCCATTATCAGGGTTCTCTCTTGACAGTGGTGGGCAAAAGCCAGTTAAAACCACCAAAGGCCAATCAAAATTCTGTCCAACTTCTCCTGCTAGCTAGTTGGCAGACTAGTCAAATGACAAGCTGACTGATCCTGCTGGCTGTCACTGAACAATTTGAGGGCAACCCCTGAACATAATAGACCTTTATCACGGTGCGGCCATCTTGATTTTCTCCCATTTAAACCAATGTAAACAAACTTAGGCTGGAATGGAAAAATAGTCTGGTTCCTTTTTGTACAATCAATATTAGCATTCATTACTATTATTGGATACAGGGAACATGACCAAGATGGCGGCAGTGTGATAAAGGTCAATACTGTCCCAGCCTTCAAGTTCCCATTTATACACCTGGGCCCAATTTCATTGAGCTGCTAAGCACAAAATTTGCTTAGCATGAAATTTCTTCCTTGATAAAAACAGGATTACCAACCAAATTTCCATGTGTTGCATATTGCTTGTTACTGGTATTCAGCTGTTGTTTGCTTATCCTGAAAATATGGTTGGTAATCCTGTTTTTATCAAGGAAGAAATTTCATGCTAAGCAAATTTTTGTGCTTATTAGCTCTATGAAATTGGGCCCTGGGTAAAGAGAATCAATCTATGATTAAATGTCTTGCTCCAGGACATATGTGTCATGACCGGGATTTGAACCAACACTATGATGACTCGGCCCAGAGCTGCCAACATTTGCATCTTGCCATCAGAGAGATTTTATACAACAATCAGGGAGTTATTCAGAATTACATTCAATATAATATGGTAAAAGTTTTCATAATCAGCCGGGGAGTTTTTGAAATTTGTTTATCAGAACATGGAAAGATTGTGTTTTTTTCAGGGAATTTTTTGCAGGATCAGGGTGAGTTGGCAGCTCTGTCAGCCATCTGATCTTGAGTCCGATGGGCTGGACCGCTTGGCCATGATACAATTAATTTGACTCATTTAAATAGTTATAAATTGACTCACCACAAAATGTAACTGATTTTGGTTGTAATAACATTAGGTAATGAAAAGATAAGTTTAATTCCCTTGTCTACATTCTCTAATAGTTTCCGAGCATTGTCGCGGTAAAACCAGCCAGTATTATACCACATCCGGTTCACTGCACAGCAGTGATCAAATGACACACACGGAAGTGAACTACGATGCCATGACAACGGTGGTATACAGAAATCAGACGTGGCGTAACTTTGCTTGCATTGTTTTTCTTACTTTTATTTGACATGCTTCTCAGCAACCATTATTTACAACCTAGGTCATGTCATTTTAAAGGTCATGTCATTTTAAAGGTCAATGTTGCAGCGCCCTCATGTATTCATATTTGTCACTCAGTTTGTTTCACCATCGTCTCGGTTAGTTTACCTATGTCAAATAATCCAAGTGCGGACACCGGTAAGATTTACCCATTGGAATATTTCCCATGGTCTTGCTTCTATATTAACCAAATGCGAATGCGGATTAACTGTACCTTATTGACTCTGTAATAGAAGTCAACAAGCTGCTTGTCAGCCCCAATGACTGGACTTATATGAGGCGTAGCCTGTGTGATAATCGTGTGTACCAGACTATGTTGGAAGCGTGGGGAAGTAAATAGAGCTCTTGCTATCACACCACCCTAGGGGAAATAAAAACAAACATTATTTAAGTATTTTATTACACATCCAACAGCACAATTAGTAAATAACAGGATGAATAGGAAACAATAATGTTCAGTTTTAGATGTGGGAGGAAAACCCTAAATGGGAAAAACCCACGCAATCAGGTAGGGATAGGCATTATATTTGTTTCTTGTAAAAGAGTACATGGGTTGACATACGTGTACATCATGGTCCTATAGGTTTTTATAGATTTTTTCAGGCTATTTAATAACAATTTTTCTGATTTTTCTGAAGGCCAAACAAATCGGAAGTCAGAAATCAAAGTAGGAAGAATATCATGCCTGGGTAGGAACTGAAAACCCAATCCACTTGTAAGGTGGGATTCGAACCAGGGCCCACAGAGGTGAAAGGCGGGGAAAGAAACCACTGAGCCAATCTGATTCATTATTACTGCCAGGTAAGATTTCAAGTTATGCATGGTTAAGGAAGTTAACAATAACTGGTTTGACTCAAGTATACTGTCACGGAATTAGCGATGGATATCTTGCGATGGTGAATAAGTGTCCGCAAAGTTAGTTCATCACTCGGACACGTTTTGTAACTTTATTTCAGCATTGTAAGTAATGCTAGTTTAGTCATTGTGCATTACACAACACACTGGACCTTCGACTTTCATCCCATCTGAAGGACGAGGCAATTATGGTGAAGTGTCTTGATCTCGAACCCATACTCTGACAATACAAGAACTTCAGTCTAGAGTGCACCAGACTGCTCAGACTAGACTCAGACATGACAGAAATTAAATGAAATCCCACTTTAGACAAGAATTTCACATCATTGCCATTACAACTATTATTCCATTAAGTTCATATGTTTTTTGCTAAATTTAAAAAAGACTGTCTTTCGTTTTGAGAAAAACCTACTAGATTTGCAATATATGTAAAACACTAACTTTTTATGGACTTTTTTTACCATCAAATTTCACATAAACATTTGGTGCAATCCTTCTCTCAACTACCAGCAACAATGTTATCATAAAATACACACAATATTATGTATAGTGTTGGTTGTTTTGTGTTGTAATGGAGCCAGCAGATTTAATGTGTTTTAAATGCTTCCCCATTGGACTTACCATGGAGTGGCCAACCAGCACAACACTAGTTGGTGGATTCTTCTTCTTCTTGTATAGACTCAGTATGTACTTGATGCATTCGTGAACATACTCTGCATAATAAATAGAATGGTAGATATAGTCATATTCTTCTTATAAAATATATATATTTATTAGCCTCTTATTTTTACAGATTGTTATTTTTTATTTAATAAGTGTTCCATCTTAAGATTGGATTAATAGGCTCTCGAGTCACCGTGTGATTAGGTTCACTTTTATTAATCCTGGCCATCTTAGAATGAATTGTTTGTTTTGTCATGTTTCTTTCTTGCCTTTACGATTAATGTTGCCTTTAATTTTTAGCCCGTGTTCAATTGCTGCTTTATAATTTGTTACTTGGACTTTCAGTTTTTGCTCTCTACACCCATACCCATTCTCTTCTCTCCCATCCCCAGCCCCTTACTCCTGATTTTTAAATCCATTTATTAATTTCAGTCTGTTCATTTATAAACTAGACATCCTGTTACCTATCCTATTCTATATTGAATGATCCGTTCACTTTCACATATGTCTGTATGATTGTTGCATATTTTGGCTGAATAAATAATAATACAGTGAATAAAAAGCAGGGTTGCGATCGTACAAAATGACAAATCTTGAAAAATAGGAAGATGGATTCATCTCCATAGTGAGTTAATTTTCCTGTACTTTTTACAGGATTTACAGACTGTCCACATCATAACAAATTAGGGTTGGGATGATTAATCGGTTAACCATTTAAAAGCATCGTACACGTTTGGCAATGACTCCGAAAATTTATGGCACTAAAAACTTACTTGGTAAGAAGTACAGCAGCTTTGAATAGTATAGTGCATTTTGAGAGACTTTTTACTTCGAAGGACTGCGGTTATGGAAAAATATATCACTTTTTACCCCCAAAATAGTTGAATACCAATGCAGATCAGTCTTCCTGCGTGGACATAACCGCTCCAGATTTTTGGCAATATCTCAAAACGCTACCCCTATACAAATGCAATACATTATTTTCAATCCCCTACAAATTGAATACATTTTACTTTGAATGCAGACCCACTGTAGTTTGTGGTTTTAAAGACTGGGTTACAGTGTTCTATTTTTAATCCTTGAAAGTGTGTTGACATCTGCTCCATATACAGATGGGCTCAAAGTTCTGATTGGAATCGGTAGAAAAGGTTAAACGAAAATCACAAGTTCCATTTAATCCATTAGGAAAATAAACATAAATGCGTACAAATTTTATGTAGAAGGGGTTTGGACAAGCTTAAGACTGTGCTGTACACAGTTACAGAGTCCTAGTTAGTGAAAGTGTTTCAACCAACAAGGATAAAAAACCAGCACGAGTTGTATTATAAAATAAAAATAGTCTGGTACTTATTGTGTTTCTAGTAAGAATCTATCAGTATGATCCATAGTACTATACCTGTTTGTTTGTCGAGAGTGCCTCCATAGATTCCAGTAAGCTCCTCATTGAAGTCAATGGTGAAGTAATTGAAATGAAAATTGCGAGACTTGGCCTTCCTGAGAGCCACAGATCCAAGAGAACGAACTGTCAACAAATTTTATGTCATTATTTATGTCATTATTTATTTCATAATACCCAACGAGCAAGTGTCAATAACAGGATGAATAGAAACAATGAAGAAATTTTGTTTTTGGTGGGAGGAAAACCCCAAATGGGGGAAACCCACACAATCGGGATCAAATTTCATAGAGCTGCTTATTAAGCACAAAAAGAAGCTAAGCATAAAAATATGCTTTAACCAGAATTAAGGTTACCAGCCAATACGCCATGTCGCATGTACATAAGTATCCTTCTTTTTTTTTCTTAGCAGAAAACTGTTAAGAATTATTTCCTGCTTAAGCAGCTCTATGAAATTGGGCCCTGGTAGTGGCAGGGACTGAAAACAAAATCCACATGCAAGGCTCCGTTCTGAGGTGGGATTCAAATTGGGGAATGTACAGACCCATTTTTCTCAGAATGATGTCATCAGATGTTTTGGATGTTGACAAATTTTGCACTGGAAGGGTTTCAAATACAATGGCAATTAACACCATTTTAACATAAGGTTAGAGACTTGTAACTTTTACCCCACTGACATGAGGACTAATCTATTGCAAAATGAGTAGATCACAAAATTGAAATGGTAATTTCCCTTCCTCTTTAATAGTTTTTTTCTCCAAATGAAAAAGATCTAAATGTACTTGGATGTTACATAAAACAAATAATAAATGTTTTGCATTCGTGCAATCAAGAGAATTCATTAGTTCCAGTATGGAACATTCTTTATTTAACTCATGAAAATATTGTCACCATTGCATTCATAAATATTAATGATTCGTATATTATTCAACAGTATTCTAGTGGTGAGAATTTGATTCATACCTTGTCTGTAGCTACCAGCATTTCCAGGAATAAAAAGAACTGGTATCCCCTTCAATTTAAAACCCCTATATAGTACAAAAAACAAAAGATCTATCAATCATAATAACTGACAATGCAAAGGATGGATTCTGGTTCATTAGAACAAATAAATTTTTCTGAATAGAGAGCCCAACAAACACCACAGTTGAATCAAAATTAATTGTAAATGTGCTGTATTTTCCGGGGCGATTGGCAGGCCTGGAATTACATGGAAAACAAAGAGGCCATGGCCTCTGTTGCCCTGGTCTTGGCCCCCATAAAAGTTACCAAAAACCTTTTAAAAGATTTTCCAAGGGAAGTGCCCTTTGCAAATGGCCTTGCCCTCTCAAAGATGAAATTCCAGACACGAGCTTGCAAGGTTGTTTCCCTGCAACCTCCAGATCAGCAAAGACGGAGTATCCTTGTGCCACAAATTTAATTTAGAATTGTGCATGTGTTTTTGTATACAATAATAATAATAATAATAATTTATTTTGCATAAAGCGTTTTACATAAAATCTCAAAACGCTGTACATGCAGGAAATCACAGGAAGATATACAATAAACCAGTTAATCACTAAACAAATAATTAATTAATTATACCATAAAGTGAAAGCACACAATGAAGAAGTAAGAACCCACAATCACTAATAACCACATTAAACATTTAACATATAACAAAGAAAAATCTTCCCCCGAACCATGTGACATAGCAACACTGGTTGTGTAGAGGAATTGAGTAAGTACTTGTGACCAAACAAGTCATGTCAGATATCATTCAAATCTAAGGCCATATCCGAATTGGCAGCTACAGCTACAGCTATGACTATTGCTAAGAGTGTTGCTAAGGACTTCCTAGTATGCTTCAACGCAGGATGACGCAATGATCCAGCCGTAGCCATAATGTAGCTGTAGCCACCAATTTGGACACAGCCTAACTCTCTACTGGGTTTTTCCTAGATGGTCTAGGACAATCCTGGTGGAGCTCTATAGAGAAGATAATATAGCGCTTTTATATAGCGCTTTATCTACGGGCGTCTTATCATTATTTATTTCCAGACAGGATTTTGAAGCTTATGAACTATGAGACCCATTTATGTAACACCTTTCAAGGGTTAACAAGGTGCTGCGGCGTATTCAGCAGCCACTGCCAGAAACAAGGGGGCAAACTCCTTCTCTTAGCGATAAGTGTAACTGGGTTCTTTTATGTGCATTAAACAACACATGAGATCAACTGCTTTACGTCCCATCTGAAGGAAAAAGTACCATGATTAAGTAGGACACAAGTGTCAAGACCAAGACTTGAACCCACACTCTGCTAATCAGAGCTCGAGTCCAGTGTGTTTGACCGCTCAGCCACGACACGCCACATGTTATAATCTACTTGCCTGGATTGTTGGATATAGTCTCCTTCTCCGTAGAGCAACAGGGAATACTGTGGAAACTTCTGCTTGATCTTCTCATCAATTGTGGTTGCCTGTGGAAAAAACAAAACAAATATTAATGTCTTTAACCACTTAATGCCTGAGGAAGTGTTAATATCTGCTCAATAAGTTAAAGGACACAGGAGAGGAGGCCCCAAAAAGCAGTAATCACAGAGTCCTCTTGTGAGAGACGGTTGTCGTAATAACATGCTCAGAACGTTCTGTGTGATATGAGTTCAACAGTGGTACATTGTAGACATGCCGACTTGCTGGGAAGGCTCTTTGTGTAGCGTGCACCATGCTTGAACTCGCAATGTCACGCATCTGGGGCAAGGTACAGGCTGGGCCAAAAGGCATGAGAAACAAAGGAATAGTGGTAGCCAGAGAGGTGCCTGTGTGTCTTTTGGACACCTGTTTTAAATTTGGACACCCTGTTTTATCTGTCATTTACAGGTAATTATACTATTAATGTAAGTGAGTTTGGTCACCCAGTTTTTAAATTTCCAGCAAATTTGAACCTGTGCAAGAGAGTACAACGAACACATAATGATATAGAGCCTTACCTAATTTTGGCAAGATCTGATCATGGAGGAAGGAAACATAATTTAATTCCTCCATGTCCAGACTATGATCAGGGCCCAATTTCATGGCTCTGCTTACCGTAAGCAAAGAATCGGCGCTTACTGAAGCAGGGAATTCCGCGCTTACGTCAAGCGTATTTCACGGGTTAGCAGGGAATTTTTGCTTGTGCGCCTGCGTAGTCCATGTTACTAGGCATTCTATGCTTACACAGCTAGCGCAGAAATTCGCCGCTTGCACAGTAAGCGGGGAATGGTGATCGCAAGCGCGCAATTCGGCGGTAAGCAGAGCCATGAAATTGGGCCCTGACGATGAGTCAATAATCATTCATAATGGGATGGATTGGTAGGGCTAGGTTTTTTTTTTCGGTGTGACTGTGTCACTGTCACTGTCAGTAGGGTTGTCAGTCACTCACCTCGACTGCGAAGACACACACACATTGCCCTGTAACGACCCCAAAAAATCTCCTATTTCCAATTTGCCGTTTTCGCTTTGAGTTAAATAAAATCCTTACAAAATATGTATCGTTTGAAAGCTCGAAATCTCCTCTTTCCAATCGTGTAAACATACTCCAGAAATACTATCCCCGTAAGCCCTCAGAGTTTCATGAATGAAGCAATCGCTCCGCCTATTAATTTCCGAAGCGTGCTCGGACCTACTCGGGTGCCAACATCGGTTCCTGTTTTTAGCATTCGTGGCGAGATCGGTTGTCTTCGACACGTATTTGGGGATCGGCAAAGGTGATTGACGTTTTGACGGGTTTCCCAACTTGTTCTACAGCGGTGTAGTTCTAAATTGCAAGTAACTCAATCTTTTTAATATTAACTGCTAAAGAAACGAAGTTACAGCCGATTGAAAATGTAGAAGTCAGAAATCACAAGAAATTCTTCAGATTTGGATATTGAGTGAGTTTATTATATTTCTTCATAATCTGAAGTATATAAATCCAAAATATTATGGTGATACGTGGCAGAACTAAGCCCCCGGAGTGATTTTAGTGCACCGCTCCGGTCACAATTGTTGGTGTTCAATCATAGTGACAACACGATTCCACGCATGGTCGTTTCGCTACATGTGCGACTGTTTTGGGGTCATTAATCCCTATGTAATGTATGCGGTGCAACTGTCATCGCCGTATTGCCAGTTCTACAATATTCAAAGCTTTATATCTCAAAAAGTATTTCACCTATTGACTTTATTTGAAAAGCATTTTCTTTTCCTTTCGATTGTCATCAACTTTACACCAAAATCAACACTGTAGTCCTTTCATAACAATTTGACCTGAAAACCCTACTGTCAGACTCAGCAGAGTCAGAGTGTCATGACATTGACTGTGTGCAAAGTATTCGCTAATTAATTGTTCTGAATCTGAGTGAGTGATCTGCATAAATCTGATTCTGACTGAATGAATGAAATAATCAGGGCCCAATTTCATGGAACTGCTTACCAATACCAAATAATTCTGCGCTTACGGGCACAATACGTGTGTATTTCTATGGGACGCAGCCGAGCGTAAGCGCAGAATTCCACGGTAAGCACTGAAGCAGTGCCATGAAATTGGGCCCCGATACTTACAATATACGACGGGTACTCAAACATGTACGTCATGGAGCATCCGTTGTCTTCAAAATTCACAAAAACATCGTAGAAACCCAGCGCCAGAAGCGCAAGAACGACGGAGCACAAGATCTTGTTTTTAGTTGCCATATTTCCTTCGATCAAGCACACCTCTTAAAATCGGAAAACCACCAACTCAAAATCGTGATCGTAAATTTACGGGCATTATAGTTAGGCTCCCTTTAAGTTTTTTAAAGGAATAGCATGACGTGAGTAATGGGAACCAGACTCAATCAAAGGTCAATATTTTATTTAGACAGATCCTCCACTTTGTAACTATCTCGTTTGCTATAACCAACGTCAGGGTACATTGCGATAGTAAAGGGTGCAAATAATCCAGTTTGCCGCCGGCAACCACCCCCCCCCCCCCACCACTGAGCGGCGTAACTAAGGGGGGAGGGGGGGACAGAGGGTGGGGGGACAGAGGGTGGGGGAACGCCAGCCAATTGATGTCAGTGCGTCCCCCGGTTCCTCCCTCATTTGAAAATCTGGAATTTTGAGATAAAAAATTACCAGAGTAAAATGTTACATAGCCTAATTTCCTAATGCAAATGGAAATTGCAGTTTAATTGGCCAGAAGTTCCCCTTAGAAAATAAGAGTGCGCCCCCTTGGTAAAAATAGTAATAGGCCCTACCTTGTTTTTCAAGAAAACTTTATCAACCTTTAAATTCTCCTAACCCCTTTCCAAAAACAGTGTTGCTATTTCTACATAGCCGGAAAGATGTGTTAATCGGATGTTTGGTAGTAACAACTTCTATTTTCTCCTTACCCTCCGATCCATTACCAAATATGGTCATTTAGACAAAGCGAAGTCCCTGGTTCTTTGTTATGCAAATTCGCCCAGGGTTGCCAGCTGACCAATGGGGAGAGAGGAGGACGAGCTGAACTAACTGTGCCGAGAAAAAATGGAGACGACCTAACAAGAATCATGGCTTTTCCTCCAAAAATTCGGGTTTTCTGCGGAGTTAGAGAGTAAAATTCTAACGAAAAGTACAATGGTGAGTGGCGAATTTTCTTGTCTACATAATTATAGTGTTCAAAACGATTTTCATTCGCGTAATGTGAATAAAATTGGGGTGTTTTCGGCAGAAAGCGCAAAGTTTTAAAAGTTTAAACAATTTAAATTGTTGTGGGAAAGACAATGCCCAGTCGCCATATTGGAAAATGCGGGGTAAGAATTTTTACAAAAGCTTGCTGTCTCAATTTTATTAGAAGTAGGCGTATTAATGTTTTATTACTGAAATTCTTTACAAGCAGCATATTCTACTTTTAAACTTCAGGTTTAGACCCGGTGGTGGGTGCTTGCCATATCCTTTTTTTTCTCATCTTTTGAATTTTGACAAAACTTGGCCCAGCAGACGATAATTGTCAGACAATTGAGAAACTATACATTGCTATGTAGGGAGTCATAAAAATGCCTCTGGGGGTAGGCCACCTTTCATTTCTATGAGACAAAAGTTAGAAATATCATGAAAAATCACTTATGTTAAATTAATGTCAGGTCTGACGTAAGTAAATGTCCTAGACCCAATAACACTATGCAGCTCGTATTTTAACAGAAATGCCTTCTATCCTCCAGTCACCGGTTTTCGGGGCACCATAGCTTTTTCTTTGAATCGAAAAAAAAAATGATGCTATCAATTGATGCCCTAATTGGCTTCCTTTGTTTATAAGAAGTATGCAAACATATATTAAAACTTGATGGACATTGAAACTTTTACATCACGCACGATGACTTCAATAGCGTCCCATTTGTTTTGAGTTTTACCTGTTTTCAAGGCAAACAAGAAAGTATGGTGTCCCGGTGAAGC
>JAJGQC010000349.1:0-25000 GCA_021014325.1 Plazaster borealis
AAAACGTTTTGATAGGATTTGTACATGATTACCTATGACGGATGAGGTTAGTAGAGACGATAGCGGAACAATCCTCATTTAGTCATAGTTTTAGGAGTAGGGACTGAAAACTCAATCCACATCCAAGGCTTCAAAGAAACCACTGAGTCAACCTGACTGTTGAATGTTGATTGATGTCAATGCAGCGGGATGTGGTTCGTCACACCATGCTGACTGCTGGAGTGTGGTGCAAATTAAAGTATTTGGAATACCAACCTAATATTAATTCTGAAAACACAAGTTTTGGTTTTCATTATTCCTCATATTTATTATTTTTCAGAAATTGTAAATATTTTCACTTACAAAACTAGATGCGATAATCGTAACCCTCCATCCTCCTGACGATCCCTGACTAGTATGGCTATGAAGTAAAGAGCATAAGAATTTAGCACATTTTTATCCAATTTCGACCATTTTTGTCAGACTAGTGATTAAAACTACTAGTTCACCAGATTTGCCAAATTTTTTCCACTTTCAAAAATCAGAACAAACATTCTTATAACAGGGATTTGATCTTCAATGTGTAATGAATCAATTTAGAACACTCAAAACATCATCAGGAATTTTTTTGCAGAAAACCAACCAAAAACTTACCAAAGACTGACTGAATTGTCTGTTAATAGTTTGGCTTCAGCTTCTTAGTTTGAACGTTGCAAATACAAGATCTCAACTAATCATAAGTTTAGAGTCTGACTGGGGTTACCATTTTCAAAATGATGCCTTCACAAATAAAACTTACACGAAAAGAGGTACATGTTGTCATGTACTGCTAATAACATACGAAAAAATCCCAGGAAATATACAATAGTAAATTTGATGTTAAGTACGAATTGGCTTGTGTTTGAGTTGGTATGTGTATGTATGAGTTGGTTAAGTACTAGTCGACCAACATGTGTATGAGTTGGCAGGTGTATAAGTTGACTTGTTTTACTTAGGCCTGGGACTATCTCCTTGGTGATTGATATCCATATTTTAGTGTGACCTTAAATATTTCATTCATTCACAAATTGTCAATGATGTCATTATAAGATATTTTCCATTTCATAACAAAATTACATTTATAATTTGTTTTTACCCCTACACCGATGTGTATTAAGCACTGTATACTCAGTATTTTCCCGAGTTCTGTGAAAACAAATCCACAGGCAAATTACTTGGATGGGATTCGAACCCATAACCTTTGCATTACTAGAGCAGATGTCTTATCACTAGAGAACCGAGCTAGCCCGGGGGCTAGAGGCAGTTCAAATCCTATGTTTCAGTGCGGGTACCGCAACGATTTAATAAAATGAAATGAAATAAAATTACATTTATTGAAATTAATGGAAGTTATAAAAATTGAAGGTATAATAGCTGGACAACATGAACGTTTAAGTTTGACTTTGGCTGTTATTTGTGAACAAAGTAAAGAAAGTTGAACAATATATAAGTAGTGTGGTGTGATGTGATTTTTCTTTCCAGCCTAAACAGGTGCCAGATCAGTGGCAGCATGACATGTATGAAGGTGGAGCTACTACCGGCAGGATGCAGTATAGAGTAGGAGGTGCGGGAGCAGCAGGTGGCAAAAGTGTGGAAGGGAAATTACTTGTGTCTAATCTTGATTACGGTGTGTCAGATGCTGATATACAGGTACTTACATGTATGCTAACTATTTATAAGTTATTGATTGTTTATTTTATAGGAAAGGTAAAAATTAAAACCATGTCCAACTGCACATTCTATGAGGGTGTAAATTCTTAACACAGATTTGTAATCATCAGTGATCTTTGGTTATGCTCTTGTTAATCATTTAAACTTGATTGTTTCCTTTAAAAATTATGAATGCTAAGCACGTAGTGGAACACTTTTCAATATAAACTGGCCATGTTTTGTTCCAATGCAATACTCCAGGAGCTATTTGCGGATTTTGGTAGTCTGGTACATGCAGCAGTCCATTATGATCGCACAGGTAGAAGTCAAGGCACAGCAGATGTGGTATTTCAAAGGAAAGCAGATGCAATCAAGGCCATGAAACAGTATAACAATGTACCTCTGGATGGTAAGTTAACTAATGCAGGTAAACTTTGATACACTACAAGTGTTTGTTTTTGTTTTAATTCCTGTAAGTCCGTTTAAGAATGTACAGGTAATAAAGCAAAGAAGGTAGAGTTTACAAAAGAAAAAGAAACAAATGGCAAACATGTGGTGATTAGTTAAAGGAAAGGTTTGTTTAATTATTGCAATAATTGGTTGGTTGCCTGAGAACACTTCCCAGAGTGGCCTGCTTTATGTTGACATTTTACACAGAACTTTGGATTGCCCTATACCTTGGAATTTTTGTTAAATGACCTTTAAGTTGATGGTATAATTTTTTTTTTTTCACAACTTGAACCACTTAACCATTTAATGGTGGAGGACTTGTTAACATGCACAATTTTCAAGGACACACAAATATAGAACTTGTAAACACAATTACGTTTTGTCTGTGTTTGTGTGAGTGTGTGAGGGGGGGGGGGTAGTTGACATTACAACCTGCTTGTAATGTTGTATGAATTCAACAGTGGATGACATGTTGACCTGTTCAGAAAGCTCACTGTGTAGTGTTCACCTTGCATGCACTCACGGTTTCATGCTTCTTTTGCCCAGTACAGACAAGGACAAAAAGCGCTGGAGTCAACAGACAAAAAAAAACCTCTTTACAATTCCAGACTTTGTCCTTTTGTCTGAAAAACCAGGATAATGATAAGCTTGGGCATTCTTTTATTATGGGATCCACGGTATACTGTCACCAACCGCAGTATTCAGTTCAGTATTACCGGGAACTTTTTGGATGTGGCTAAAAAGCAACAACATGGATTCTCACTAAGGTTATTGGCTGAATTGAGGTACTGCAATCATGGTTTAACAACAGAGGCTAGCACTGAGCTTGTCTTTTTCTTTTAATACTATTCGGGACAAACAGATTGACTTGTTCTCAACATAAAACTTATCAAAATAAGCTTACTATTCATGGATCAGTGCTAAGAAATTCTCATGGTTGATACTTGATGAAAATACCACGATACATTCTCCGTGTATACAATTGGTTTCTTGGTACCCGCACAACCAGTTGTACATTGCTGATACATGTAGTTGTTAATCAGCGCACAACAACCCTGGATCCGAATGTGTAAACAGTAAGTCGCAGATTGTCTGAGTTTATCAGAAGTTGACGCTCTTTGTTGCAAGTTACACAAGCTGCAGTTAGAAACCACTCTTAAAATGTAGCGCCCTCTACAAATAGCTGTGGCCGGGGGCAGGAAACTGCTAGAAACCCCAAACATAACACTTTTCTGGGATTAGATGACTGGGGGCTTTGTGTTCTCCTCATTAATGGCCTACAGATACGCTTGTTTTTCTTTTTTGTGTAGGAGCTACAACCCAAGTTGTCTCGGTTTTGTTTATATTGCGGTATTGAAATTGAAAACCGAGCACGACCGTGTTTCTGTATTTCTAAAACAGCTCTCTGTGTTGTTCGGTATGGAACAAATACGGTGACTACTCGGTTATACCGGATAACCGCCCAAGCTTAGATAATGATAGATCAAATGGCTGCCACGATTGTTTTTGTTGTTCTCAATACTAAGGTAAATGCGAGATTCCAGCATGCCATGGCTGATCAATGGCCATGGCTTATGGCCTAAGGACGAGTCATGGTGAACAAATAGGGCTTCTGTGCAAGTTTTCTCCAAAGAGATCTTAAAATCCCAGAGCCAAGTATCCCCATGTTTTGTTGTCTCTACTATTTAGTTTCATTTCAACAACAGTACTCCAAGACTGTTTCTGGTTGGTGTTCTGAAAATTAATAACCTAGGTGGTACTGGAAAAATCTCTGAAAAGTTCGAGTGAACTAGTTAACAACATTAAAGTTATGTGTCACATTTTGCAATTGTATTCATTTTTACTCAGTTAGTTTTTTTATTCATGACATGATATAAATAAACATAAACATTGGTTGTTTGTGTGTATTTGTGTGCCACATTTAATGTATTAGATTCGATTTTTTAGATTACATAAATTTTTCAAACCCAAAATGATAGTGTACATAGTACAATGCAAGACAAACCTCTAAAAACAGGGCTCAAATTTTAAAATTGACCGCAAACCTGAGGCCAGTAGTTTGAGCACTGTGACAAGCCAGGCGGTCTTGTGTTTTTCATTTGAATTTTAACACTTGCTTTTGTTTATTATCTTGAACAGAAACAAATTATGTTAAAATGTTGACTTTGAGTCTGATAAATATATTCCGTTGAGTAATGAAATTTACCTAATACTTGTAAAGGAAATGAGATAAATCTTCTCTTACACTTCTTAGTGCTTGTTCAAATGAAAACAATTAAATGCAAGTTAGACTGAGTCAGGAAGTCTTTTCTCATTTTGATTCTGGTCTTTTAACAAAAATTTCAGTCCAGTAAACAATTTGAGCTGCGAGCCCTGTGGTCTTGTAGATTTCCTCCCCAACTTCAAGCCCTGGAAAGTGTGACAAAATACACTGAAAGATAAACAATGTACTTTTGTGGCCCCTTTGAGCAGCAAACTCGGATAATTTACTTGTAAACATAGAGCTACATATATTTTTCTATAGAGTGCTAACTTGTCCTGCATTTTAAAGCCATATGGGAACATCCACATTTGTGTTCAAAGCTGTTAAAATTGTGTACAAATGTTGAACGACTATTTGCATATCAGTGCTTTTTTGTGTTCAAATGTGATGAGATATTGAATTCTCAATAAGTTAATGTGCATAATTTGAAAAAGCCACCCAAGTACTTGTGCATTATTTTTAACATATACGCAAAATATAAAGATTATACTGCTGGCAAAAAATTACCTGGAATTAAATTGATTCCTGTCACATAAATGTGACGCATGTCATGTCAGTGCAAAAATGTTGTATCTCCTAAAATAGCACTTACATTCTGCACAAGTCTGAAACTGTAAACATTTTGTATCTCGCTATGACAGGGAGCGTTTTCGTGTGAGATAAAACGTATGTGCAAAATCAAGGTTTGACATTTTTGCATTGACGCGACAATGTCTGCATTCAGCAGAGGCTTAAAAAAGTTTGTGCCTCCAAAATCAAGAACTGGCACAATTGTCAATATGAAGCTTTGTTCTTATACTTCAAGAGGCATGGTAAGATTCCTAACCTTACAATGAGTCAAGTCTTAGTTGAGTCTTGTTTTTACATTGTGTAGGTAATCCAATGAATATTCAGCTTGTGACATCATCTACTGACTATGAAGTGCAACCTAGGCCACAGACTGCAAGAGTTAATAACCAAGGAGGACGATTACGAGGAGGTAGAGGAGGAGGAGGAGGAGGTGGAGGAGGAGGAGGGTAAGCTCACTAACAAACCACTCTACCATATGCACCACTATATGACTATTACGTTTATATTTACAAATGTAACCCTCAAAGTATCTCACCATACCTACTCTGAATGTTCTACTAAACAGCAAACCTGAAATATGTACATTTAATTATAAGAGTGTCTTAACACAGTTTGGAATCCTTTCAAATTTTATCATCCATACTCCTAAGTTTAAAAAACAAATTCTACAAAATGTATCAGACCCAATGTGGAATTTATAAGATTTTAGAGTTGATCAGAAAACCCCCAATTAAAACCATCCCCTGTCACCATTTTTGAATCTTATGTCAACTAGTTAACCCTAACCCTAACCCATTTCTACCAGAAAGCTCCCACAACCCATCATACTCCAACAGTTTATGTACTGGAACAGTACACAACCCATCATACTCCAACAGGTCCTGTGCTTCTGGACTGTGATTTAGTGGGTACTCTTCACAGGACCAAACCACCCAAATTCCAACAAAACCATCTGTTTGATTTTGGCAGGCCTGGGGTGGTTGTTTAGCTCAAAGACGCAAGCTTCGTGACTGCCACCCTATATCTCAATTTTTGAATCTTATGGCAATAAGATAACGATATTTTGCTCAAACATACAAACACCATGGCTGCCATAATTAATTTGGATCCAAACTAATAATTTGACTCTTGGGATACCAGAAATAGAATACACAACAAGAAAGAATGCAGACCAGAAAAGCAAAGACATCATAAGTCTGTTGGGATTGCTCCTGTCATTGAACTCTCTTGTTATCTTCACATTTGCAATCTATGTATCTCCACCCAAAGGGTGTGGAGGCAGGGGGTATTGACTACATGTATGATCAATCAGCTCACTGGTACTTTGAACATTCAGAAGATCACCCATAAGCATTTCCACTGATTATTTTGTTAAGTATAATTCACTTTTGAACACTTTTCATGTAGACGTATCCAGAACAACACTAGAGGAATGCGAAACCAAGGACGTGGTGGCTCTAGGGGGCGTGGGCGTGGGCGTGGTCGAGGAGGCAGCAAGGGACCAACACCAACTGCAGAGGAATTAGATGCACAGCTTGATGCATACAATGCCCAGGTAACAGCAATAATGTCAATTTAAGAATCATGTTTCATTATGAGTAAAGTTTTACAAATTGTGGATGAAATGTAGAACAGTCAACTGTTGTTAAAGCTTATTGACTATTGTTGTGTTTGTGCAGGATCTATAAAATCAACTGCCTTTCTTTGTGCGTATTGTGCTTTTTTGGCAATGACAGATTGTGCCTCTTGTATGCGCATACCACGTGTATGCATGAACGCACAGAAAATGTATCAATTTAAGGTAGCTGAAACCAACATGAAACCAACATAATGCAAAGCATAAAGCCGAGCACCAACCAAATTATTTATATTTATGGTGATGTTAATTTTCAAAGCTCATAGTCTGGTTCTTGCAAATATGCATTAATTGTTAATATGTGTAAAAGATAATGTCCCATGCAAAAATTTAACAGCCTAAAGAATGGCCCTTGAACATGAACAGAACAATTCTACAATTTTGGCAAAGGAAAAATCACAAATGCTGATGCTTTTTACAATTTTTTTCATCAAAGGTATTTATTAATGGCAATAACAGTGTGAGGAGCCGGTCTTCACTGCGTGTTTATGGCCTTGGTTGGTGGCTGGCCCCTGTTATTTCAGCTCAGTCCATTAGCAGTGGCCAGCCACCAACCCGGTAATTAACACGCAGTGAAAACCAGCTCCTCACACTTTTATTGCTTAATTCAAGTCCTTCAGGACCTTCATGCTTGTGCCATGGGGAAATTCCTGGCTTTGGCGAAACATTGTGAAAACATGCACTGGCTTGTTTATGTATGCAACTTGTGTACATTTAGACCAGTCGTTGTCATGACATTGTTTCCAATGCAATATGCACAAATAATACTTAAAAGAATTGCAGTGTAATTTGTAAGTTGATAGCTACAGTTCATTTGAAACACAAATAGAGAAAGTCGTCAATACAAATAGTATGACTCATGATTGCAAATCGGTAACATTCAGCACTGGCAAAAAAAACCTTTGTATAACCTGGGATCTTGGAACTTCCAAAGTCGTCTTTACTAGAGTTGACTGTATCAGTTAGTGTTAAAAATGGTAAATTGTCAGTAATGCTGTAACAGATGGCAATCATTGTGAGCTTGTTTAAAGTTACCATGATCTACAAAATATATTAATTTTTATTAATACTCTTTTCTCATACCAGATGGACAGTTAGAAAAGGAGATGGATCAAGGCAGGTGAATACTTTCTTCAAGGGCAAGCTGTATGACATAGGAGCTGAGTCAAGTTTTAATTTTGTGGATAATAATTCTGTTAGGGTGAATTCATGGATGTTTTTGTCAAACTGGAGTAACTTTAACAGGTCTTTCATAGTGGCCTTTGGAATACTGTTTTAATATACATGCATTTGGTTATTGCACGAGCCTGAATGGAATGCGGAAAAGTGACAGTAGAGGTGCTGTTTTTCCATATTACTTGAGCTTAGTTGTGACAATTTGACACTTGTAACCCAGAGAATAATTAAGGTGTTTTTTTTGTCAGAAGCATTATACTTGCTTATATCATGAAAGTAATTGAGAAATGACAAATCAGCATGGAGGTTTCAAGTTTACTGGATGAGATGAAAGAGGGCATGGCAGTTGGAGATTTAATGGTCCATTTTCCCAGAGGCATGGAATATTACTCTCCTAATGTGTACACTATGTATCCCATCCATTGACAAAGATTTCAATTGTAACATTTTGGAAAAGGGAATAAGAGAAAATATGATTTAAGTTCATGTTATAAATTAATGTGAAGATTTTGAAGATCATCAAAGGAACAACAAAACTATGAACTTTTCACTGAGATATAAATTGGAAATTACTCCATTTAGAAAGGATTGAAAAACAATTTTAGGGGACTGCAAAAATAAAATAAAATAAAAAAGCACTGCAAATAAAACTTCATTAAGACAACTAATAACTTGAAAAGAGTTGAGTTCTCCCCATTTTTCACTCCATTTTTGAGGATCATTGGTAGAAATTTTAGAAAAAGTTTTCAGTGTAAAATTCTCAAGATAAAGAAATGGCAGTGGTTGATTCTCTAAACACGACATCAACTTTGGGCCATTTGTTTCAGAGGAAGAATTGAACCATTATTTTTTTTAGTACTGTACTTTTTTTTTCTTTTTTTTTTCTTTTTTTTTAAACCAATGCAACGATTTTGTCTCAAAGTCAATTTTGAAGGTAAGGAATGCAGTACCTGAACAGAAAATACGTCGGCCATGACGTCAAACTTCTTTCAAACATGCTTTTCTTTTTTTGTATAAAGGAAATACACACATCATGTCAGATTAAAGGGAATGCCTCAGCCTCATTTGCTGTAAGTTATTTACTTGTCATAATGTAATGTCATAGTACCAAGTGATTAGGCAATGACTTCAGTAAACAGCCTTACAATCACAATAATTAAAACACAGCATTAAAAGTAATGATTGCACCATTGTTTTCCTCAAAGATCAAATGATGCTAACTTGCCTTCCCTTTAAGCATATAAATAGTTGTGAACATTTCCGATATCCATATCTTCATAATACCAATCAAACAGAAAAAAATACCAGAATTGGTTGGGAGGATGCTCAATTGAATGTACTGAAAACATTTGAAATCTTTGAAGTTCCAGTACAGTAATTAATGAAACTGTCCATACGTTGATGTACATTTTGAAGTGCTTATTGTATGCTCTTTTTGTGTTGATTGTGTAATACTTAATCTTACAATCTTACAAGTTCATGTCTCTTCATTCCTTTGTCATATTGCTTCACATCCTTATTAGTCATTATGTAAGTTATCAAATGTTTGAAAAGATTGGTGTAGCTTTTTTACATTTTTTTTTCAGTTAAATGTCATTTTAAAATCTTGGCTGCCCAGAAAAGCAAGAGTGTTTTTGGTCTTAACAGTCACTTGTTTTGTTGTAAATGTAAATAATTCTGAAAGTTTTAAAATACTTTTCAAAGTCCATTTCTTCTAAGTTACAAGATTGTTATTGCATGTGATTAGAAGAAGTGTATTGAACTTACACATGCATGACTTGTATCTTGGAATTGGTGACTTCTCTAAAACATAAATTTCATATTGGTCTTTTATCAGGTAGGTATTCCACGCTCAAGTTGACTTAAAAGCCATCTTCTTAATTTGTGTTGGCTTCAAGTTTATTGAATTTTAAATGAAACATGTGGAGAAACCAAATAGCACAAAATTGCAGAAGAGCTGAATTACGTTTATTATTTACATTGAGTTTGTATGTTTGAAGGTCATCCAACACTAATGGCTCGGTTTGAGAAGTGGAACAAATGATTGCACTTGTTTTCATGTTGTGTATAAATTTCAGTCACATCCCTTTTTTCTAGTATAAAATACCCAAATGTAAAATATTGTTTTTAGTTAATATTACTTGTAATGGTTTTTAGCTTGTTTTTTTCAACATGTATGACTAGGTGTTATTTTATGCTACCCACAAGGTGTGCAGTAAATAAAAGACACATTATTGTAATTTAGATACTGAATATACGTTTGGTGGCTTTTTCAATGTTTCTCTTTCTCAAAAAGAGAAGCTTTTTTGTCCATTGTTATAGATCTCCCAAAAAGTTTTTGCAACTTGTGTGTGTGCCTGGGGGGTGTCTACCGATTGAAACTTAGGACTTTAGCAAAAGGGATCAAGGTGTCCTCGCTTTCTGGTTACAAAACCAATGGGTACGTCGTACAAAAACCCATGTCCAAACAATGGGAGAACAAAGATAAGTTATCGATTTACCAGGTCGACAAGCATGTCTGTGTGATTGAGTTTATAATTTTTTAACAAGACCATTTTCAATTTGATTTTGCATTCAAAAACAATATAGTGTGTTTAAAAAAGAGCTTGTCAAAACAATGGGACAGAGTGTAGTCTCGTTTTACCATGTAAAATGTGTCCCTCTCTTCGCTACATTATGGACACCGAGGACAATTGGAACAAAAGATTTCCACAGGTGTTCCACAAGGAATTTTGTGTGCAAAGTCTATGGGAGGATTATAAGTACAGGGACAAAGGAAAAACAATAGAAATCTTCATAGGGATGCATGGTGGGTGGGAGTGTGTTGTGGGTGAACATTTCTACCTGTTTACATCAAGGACTTTGGGAAAAAGGATCCGGGCAGTTTGACATACCGAGCATGGGCGTCATAAGGGGGGGACAGGGGGACATGTCCCCCCAAGTTTTCAAGGGTGGGGGACACAATATCAAATGTCCCCCCCATGTTTTTCGCCCATGCCGTTATTACATTAGTGTAAAAGCCGGACAAGTGGACTAAAACGCATGCTATATCTGCTGCTACTTTGAATCTCAGCGTGATTGGAGACAAAAATTTTTCAAAGTGCTCAGATCGATCTTAGATTAATTCTGTAATTTGTACACCGACCCTCCCACTCTTTACATGCTGAGCGCTCTAACGTTATTTTGCCATTTCCTGGATGTACTTGAACGATGAATATCAGCACAAAGCAATGGGCGTATACACTGCCCTGGACATTGCAAGCAGTCTACTCCATGATAAATTTTTATATTCCGCCATCTGCTAGGATGATTACACGGCCTACATCTTGTCTCTTACAACAAGACCGGATTGATATTTTCAGCAAGACGCTTGTTTGTTTGTTTGTTTGTTTGTTTGATTGTTTTTTTATTTTTTATTTTGTTGGTGCTATGTTTTTGTCTGTTTTTTTTTGTTGGTTTTTTTCCTTTTATTGCCTTGTGTTGTATTTGTTGTTCTTGTGTTGTTGAGGTCGAATAATAATAGCAATATTATTCCAAACACATGCCAGGATCACAACTCATTAATTTTTTTTCTGAGTTTGCTTAACAGTTTGTTAGTAAAAGATTTGTACTTGTTCTGATAGAGTATTTTAAAGTAGAAACATCCTGTATAACTTAGATATTCTATACATCGGCCCATTGTTTTAAGCTTAAGCAGTTGTCCTTAAAATTTGATACATTTTATATCTTTGAAATATGGCATAGGCCCTACAAGAAATATTCATCAAATTTTAATCAACATCCTTTCTTTTTCTTTTCTGTATTGTATTTCCTTACTGTATTGTTACGCACAAAGGTGGAAATGTATGTTACTGGAAGTGGCCTTAAACAAAGGATGATAAAACTTTCTATCTGAAAATCAAAAGATGACAAAAGTGAAAGAACCTATCATAAACAACCATGGACTTTACAAGTTTCCTGAACCGAAGAAAAATTGTTAATTTTACAATCCATGAGAGCAGGGGCGGATACAGGGGGGGCGTGGGCGTCAGCCCCCCCCCAAAAAAAAACCCCAAAAAACAACAACTTTTCTATTTTCTTTTTTAGTACCGCCTGTTTAAAAATTAGCCACAAGTGTGTGTGGTGTAAATTTTTCCCCCAGAGGCAGGATGGATTTCTTTGTCATTCTCTACCATTCACATTTTTTCTTTCTGCCAAAATGAATCTTTCGTGATATGTCACTTGTAATTGTTTAGATTTGCAACAGTAACGTAACATTCGAAACCTGATGTGCCAATTTGTCCGGGATAATACGACAGTTAGCTTGAATTTGAAAAAAACGATCTTACCCACTAGTGAATATGTGAATATGCATTAAACCAGGTAATGCAGCGACCAGATCCAAACGTGAGATTTGTGGTATTACAATTTTCTTTGAGTAAAATTAGAAGATTGATATGGATCAAAAGCGCTTATAAAAAGTGTGTCTATTTCTCTGTTTTAGGCAAACAGAGGCTTGATTTTTCACCCCTCAAAAGGCCAAAAGCTAAGAGCTTCCGCCAGGGGCTTCGCCCCCTGGACCCCCATCGGGGCTTCACCATTAATGTTACAGTAACATTTTCCTGTAAATTTAGAAGAGTAAAATGGATCAGAAGTGCTTAAAAAGTGTTTCTATTTCTCTGTTTTTGGTTAATTATATTGAAAATTGCACCATCATATCGTTTGTCTCACCATGGAGGAAGGATCCTCCTCACCCAACACTTTTTTGTCCCTGAATAAATATTAATTGTAGACTGCATTTTTATTTTATAACTCAGGATGGCTGATTCAATGACTCCCAACTCAAAAATGATGATTAAATAATGATCTTGCAAAAACAAAATTGGTTAAAGTGGTCAGATCCTGCATGAGATCACACCACAGAGCATCTAGAATCCTAACTGTTTCGGAGCATGTAGGCGGGCCCCTGAACCCATGCCGTTAGGGCTTCGAGTTACGCCTTCTCAGGCGCCACAAATTGCATTCACCCTTAATTTTGCTGCTTGGTACATTTTCACGCCCCCCATTTGGAAAATCCTGGATCCGCCCCTGGAGAGTTTATTGTTTTTTGTTCTAAATAGCACACCATCAAAATGAAAATGAGTAAACAAATTTGGCATGTCCTCTGCGTGTAGCACGAGTTACCGATGTTCGCCGCTGTCCCATGCATACAAAAGTAAAACAACAAAAAATGTCAAAATACTATAAGGATCTAGCCTTGAATGTTGGTTGTTTAATACCTGGAGCATATAGTATGTAAAAAGACACCTTGAATTGTAGCACGAGTCACAGTGGCATTGCCCATAAGAATAATAGGCCCATATCATGTATGTTGGTCTTTTATTTAAGTGTCGCTTGTTCTATCTCTCTCTGAACCAAGTCCAAGTTTGATATGTAAATAATTATAGCAAGGAGAGCTTTTCTAGGTCGTTCAAACATGCTAAAGCCCAACAGCTTCAGGGGGCTCCGCCCCCTGAACCCCCGCCAAGGGCTTCGCCCCTGGACCCCCACCAGGGGCCCTTGAGCGGGCCCCTGGACCCCACGCCGTAAATGATCCTGATGTCCCCCCCACAGTTCAAGACGGATTGACGCCCCTGATACCGAGGATGTCTTTTGTTAGACTTTGTGTACAAAACTAATTGGAAGTTATAAAAAAAAACCTTACAAACACACATACCCATTAACACCGGGACACTGAGGACTGTAACAATATGGATTTGGGTGTTTTGATCAAGCGAGGACATCCTCTGCTTCATTTTCAAGTTCAAAACCGGTGGGGGCATCGCTAAAACAAACCAAGTCCAACAATGTGAGTGGCAAAGAAAAGTGTACCGGGTCAGTCTTTAAACAAGGACTTTATATAACAAAAGTAACAATAGGTCCACGGTTGCCATCACTAAGGAAAACAATTGCTTCTTGTTTGTCAGAACAAAGAGTTGAACAATGGTCTGTGATTGGAGGCCATTACTCACTTGGATGTGTGTGTATCTGTAGATGTACTCTCTTCAAGGGGGACTGACGTCATGATCATTGCAGGCCTGTGGCTGTACATGGAATTATGAACTCTCACCCAGTTACTGCATGTGAGAGCGTTCTAGCTGCCACATCAGGATAGAATAATGACTGCCCTTTGTGATGTGACTGCCAACACGCATGTGTGTGCAGTAATTGGGTTAGAGTTCATAATTCTACAGCCAGCCTGCTATGATTATGATGAACTGTGTGTCCTCACATGGCATTGGGAGTTAGTCAAATACAGGGGGGTATACAAAGTTCTCAGTTGGCACCCCCACCCCCCAAAAATGATAAAATAAAAAAATTAAAAATGTGTGTATGCATCAGAATTTATACAAAGGCACATGAGAGTTTCACAGACATGCATACTTGTTTTCGTCTTTGTCTCGACATAGTAAAGGTATTATTGTTGTTATGATTAGTTTATTAAAATCTGCTTATAGCAGCCTAATAGGCTGAATTACAAAACAGATGAACAAGCAGTAAAACGTACATCAGATAAAACTAGTAAAAAGCATGAAATATACAATAAAAAATTACTATACTGGAAAAAATATTTAAGCAAAGAAGGAAACTGCGGACAATATCCAACAAAGATGAAATCATCCAAGAGTCAAGGACTCACAAAAGGTAAATAAAAGGGAGTTTAAAAAGACCTAAGAATGGAGCATTAACACATAAAAACCGCAGAGAAAATTTACACATTCAAAATGCTGGTCAAGTTAGGAATGGGACTATATTGTATCAGTTTGTTCTACACCTGATAGTGGACAAAGAGTCAGAATTCCTAAGGTTATTATTCCTAGCTGGAGGCAGCCAGTTTTTGTGTTTGGTAGGCGACAGAAGCGATTTACCGAAATTAAAAGAAAGCTGTTCAAGTCTCTCCATGAGGGGTGGAACACAAAGAACTTTGCAGATATACAGATATCTGTATACGATTTGAATTTACAAAAATCACAAGTAAGAATTATACGGAACGCTTTCCGTTGCATTGGAAGCATTAAAGGGACATCGAGAGCAAAAGAAAAAGAAGTCATAATTATGACTTAGATTATCGTCTTTAGTGCTCATGACTAAGTGCAAGTCATAATTATGACTTTTACTAAGTCATAATCATTTGATATATCTCATAAAATATGACTTAATTGGCATAACTCATTAATATAACTTATTCTAATTAATAATTATGAGATAAGTCATAATTATGATTTGTACTGAGTCATACGTATGAGATATTCAGTCATATAATTTAGGCCTATGACTAATGCATGTAATGTTCCTTAAACGCTTCCATAGAAAGTCCATGTAGCTAATTTGTTGATTTGAATGTGTGAATTGGCCAACAAGTTGTTCCCAGAGAATAATAAATCGCACACAAATTGCAACATAATTATCTGTAAGCAATGTTATAATTGAGAATTGCTGCAGTGGGAAACTGACATAGCGGGGGAGATGGTCGTTCACTCATTCCCACTAAAACGACTTGTGTTAAGTCTAGTATAGTAGTACTTGTGCTTCGCGGCGTGTACCGTCGATGGTAGTCATACCCGGCCCACATAGAAGACAATGCGATTCAAGAGAAGAGTACCAGCACCCGGGCCGCCAGGGCAGGGTGAATATACAAGGAAATAAAAGTACTTTACTTCCGGCCCTGATCGATCCGACGAGTAGCTTCCCTCAAACTTCATTTAACCGGACAATTGAAAGCGTGTGAACAGGTAGGTTGGTGTGGCCAGAAAGTCAATCAAGGACCAGTCGCTTTTTGTGTTATTTATTCTTATTGGTGAGTAAAAGTAATAAAGACATTGTGGTCCTGTGTTTAGATTGACTGCATTTGGAATGAGTAGCCCCACTATGTGGCCAACTCACTCCGTATCCGGAGTGAGTTGGCCCATGTTGGCCACATATAATGGGGCTATGGAATGAGCAGTTCGTAAATCGTGGTACTCAATGATCATACCATGGGAGGAATACTGCCACTGTGGCCAAACAACAAGGTAGTGCTCCAACAGCAGGCCTACACCCTTTTTACATTGCATTTCCTAATCCTAGATATATTTCTTGCTCTTTGGTTGGTTGTTCATTGTTTGTTCTACCTTTAAAAATTTGTTTTAATAGCTATAATATTGTTAGAATGATGTTTGCATCGGGGATAAAGAATATTTACAGTTCTTTATAAAGTTTGAGTTTGACCAGTTTCAGGTAACTTTTTGAATTCACATTGTTTTTGTTTACCTAAACATGTCATAAAACTCACCAAGTATCCATTGGAAAAATTAAAATAAAAAACTTTTAAAGAGGCTTGTGAGAAAAGTATCAATCATCACCTGTTTGACCAATCAGTTGACCAATCAGTTGACCTGTTTGACCTGTTTGACCAGTTGACCTGTTTGACCAATCAGTTCTATTCTGAAGAAGCAGCGTGCCCTCTAATTGCAAACCCATACTGGAGTCCAATTCATAAAACTCTCTCCCAAAGACATCCCATGGACACAAACTTCAGAAAAAGTGTGATGGCATGGACTTGGACTTCTTTCTCCAGCGAATGTCATGTTTTAGTGTCTTCAACAGCAGAAACCCGGCGACAAAAACACAAAACAACAGAGTGGGCAAATGAAAAATTGAAGCGCGTCTCAGCAACATTGACCCAAATATCTATTCTTACAGTCGCAACTCCCTCCAAGTTTTATTTTCTCACAAAAAAACAATTTTAACTCAACTTTTTACAGCAGCCGTATGAATTTACCTAACTGATTGCGCCACCATTTGACGCAGCGAGATGTTGAGTGATTCCAAACTGGTCAAGGGTACGATGCCCCCCCCCCAAAAAAAAGCGACTTTGGTTATTTTGTAATCTCCTAAATAAAAACCAAGACAACTGCTCAGTATTTACTTGAAATATTTTTTACACATTCTTAGAATTTTACATTTAATTGCTATTCGCCCTGGCATTCAAATTTGAAAGGTGAGAAGTTTTAACAGCGTTTTTCAACCAACATCTTTCAAAAAAATAATGATCATTATTGCAGACAAACTTCAGAAAAATTGCCATAATCTATTTGTTCATGATGTTTTGCACCTTCATTTAGGTTTGTTGGTTTATTCAGGGTGCGAAACTAAGATAATTTGCTGGTTGCTACAGGGCAACCAACAACTGAAAATCAGGTTGCCGGCTAGTGAGTTTGGTTGCCGTTTCTTCCCAACTATAAATTCATAAAGCTTTTTGTGAAAAACTCAAACGATCTTTGGAGTTGGCACAATAATAAGCAGGGTACATGTAGGCCTAAACTCTTATTTTTTATGAGGTTGCCTGAGGTTATTCAGTCCTTTCTCGAGTCCTGTGAAAACAATCCACAGGCACACATGTTATGTATTACTAGGGTGGGATTCGAACCCACGACCTTTGCCATTCTAGAGCAGATGTCTTAACCACTACACTAGACCACCGAGGTTGCTCGGTAGCTAAAGGCAGTTCGAATCCTGCAGGTAGGCGTATATTTTAGCAGCAGGTACCGCAACAATTAATAGATGTTAAATTTGCATTGGGGATAGAGAATTTTGTTTAACAAAGTTTGTGTCTATGGTTAATTTGTGTTATGCTCTACAGTGCCAGTGGTTGCCACTGAATGGGCAACCCAATACAATCAAATAAGATACATTTTAGAGGGCAGACATTTGGAAATAGAGGAAACTAACATGAAAGTTAGATTTGTTAAAAGCAATGAATGACTGTACAGACAATACAAGCATAGATCAAGGAAAGGATGTTTTATTAAAATTGTACATACATGTAGTGTAAGATTTTGAGACCTCATTTACACTACATTTGCCACCTTGATTTAGAACTTCCCTTATTTCATATTTCTTTATTTTTTAGTTTCTATCGCCATGGTTTCTTAATTTTTCATTGAAAATTCATGCAGGGCTCGTCAAATCCAGGCAAGATGCAAAATCCGACTGCCACCTTTTAAATTTATTCTAAAAATGACCAGAAAATCTCAGACCTGGTTAAATAAATTTGTTGGTCAGACTTGGAATCTTTTCCATACTAACGTTAGACCAACATGTAGCTGGAACTACGGAAGAAGTAACCAAACCAATTGGTTAACATTTACTTTAAGTATTATAATAGGATTACACCCCCTTTTTACTCAAATTACCAAAATACTATTTTTTTGCCTTTTAATGAATGATATCAGTGGCAGTCAGATTCAGCATCTCTTCCATACTACTGCAGAAATTGCTGGCTGTACATCTTGACTACATACGCATAATCTAGTAATTACATTAGTATCAACTGAACCCAGCTCCTCATTGTAAATGATTAATTCACACTAGCGCGAGTGCAATATGAAACAATTTAGTGCTGCATCCCTTTTCCAACGAGGCAGAAAATTATCGCTTCTGTGTCGCATATATCCAATGGGGCACAGACATGCTATATTTACCGTATTCCATGAGTGCACATGTGAAAATGAGTAACTTCAAGCAAACTTGAGGTGTACATGTACCTTAAAAATAGCGCTATTCGCAAAGTTAGAACAGCGCGATAGAACAGGGTTTGATATGGGTCGTGCAATATAGGTTTAAATCACACTCTTGTTGCTATGGATCGACGAATCAGAATCGAGGATTCAAGTTTACAGGATGATAATAGTTAATTTATGTTGCCCCAACTTCATATGAATTGTTCTACAATAAAATAAATTTGAAACATGCTTTGAGAAAGAGCCTGGAGATTTATGCAGCCATCTGAGAAGCACATTGTTATAAAAGTGTTCATCTAGGTGTTTTAACACAATGAAACATTACAGGGTTTGCCTAGATCTGCGTGTTGCGATGATCAAAGTTTGCTCTCCGAATCCCTGATGGCTCTGGTTCAATTTTAAGAAAATTACCCAATCAATTTTAATTGAGAAATCTACCTCTTGAAACATTAAGTAGATAATGTTTCCCTAAAAACCTGCAAACTTATCAGAGATTGCCGAGTCATCAATCCACCCAAATTTGTTGACTGTTGAGTTTTTGTATCATTATCAACATTAACATAGTAGCATACAAGGCCACCCAAGGTTCCTGTCCTGAGATTGAGGAAAAATCAAAGGTTGTGTACATGTACACATTATAGTAACTGTTCATTTTCTTTTGGAGGGGCAATGATATCTCATTTTCAAATATATATTATTGTTCTAGTAAACTGTTAATTCCTTTACTCTTTTCCTTATTCTCTCTTATCACATTTTAACTGCATACATTTGCATACCTCTTTCAGGTTGGTAGGCAGTTTTTAATTTAATTCTTTACTTATTCAGAATTTTAGGATTTAGTTTTAGGTACATGTAGCTATGTTGAACATGTATGTACAGGCATCCAGTTATCTGTGACAAATTTGAGGGCAGTGCCAAAGAAGTTGAAAAACTAGTTACCCTAACTCCAAAATACATGTTAACAAGTTACAGGGATATCAAAGAAACAGTATGTCCTTGTTACATGTACCATGGAGCTACATACATACTTTTTTAGAATGTACATGTATTAAAATAAGATATTGGTCAAGACTACTACACTACAGTGAACATGTCATACTACACGTGTTATAAGTAAAATTGACTGTTTTTTTGTTAGCACCCATGGCAGATGAACCTGAACAACCTGTTGCAGTGGGAGTGGATGAGGAAGTGGAGGATGTATTGACCCCAGGATATAAACCTCCAAAACAAAAAACACTAGAGGAAATACAACAACTGGATGCAGATGATGCAAGCTTGGTTAAATATAAGGAAAGTTTACTTGCTGATGCAGCCAAAATTTTAGGTATACACACATTTTGTATATGTACACTATACCCTTTTAACTGTTACAAACCCACCAACAAAAAGTTCAAGGCATTGTGGGAGTGCATCTTTCTCCTTAGAAATAAACATGGTCGCCTAAATGTTTTAGTCAGATGATGATATGAAAATTTGAACTGAAAAGATTTAAATGTTTTTGATGTACTCGGTAAAGACGATAACATGTCTGGTATCCATTATCTTACATTACAGGGTTTCCCTGAAAGGTATTATTCAGGATAGATAAGAATTAAAAACATCATTGTTTAATTTTAGTCCTAAAGCTTACTGATTATGAACTTCATACTAGAACCATTTTCTCTGTGAAGTATTTCCTTCTAAAATGATGTCATATTCGTGAAAACTGTATTTGAAAACCTAAAAAACTGCAACAGCTGATTTTGGTTGTTACAACCAAAATTAAGGACAATGTGTTTACATGCTAAAAATTGTGCATGGTTTTTCACTATTTTTCCCTGACTCACACATCGGATTAGGACCAAAGTTTGACAGGTTTGTTATTCCATGGGTTGATCACACAAAACACGAACACTGTCTGCGACTATTTTGTCATCTCTACCAATCCTGTATAATACCTTTAACTTTTCCCCCTAGCCATCAGGACAACTTGGCTGATTTTTTACTAGTCTATCAGTTTTTTTACTGGTCTGTCACATTTTATCAAATTATTCATACCGATTCCAACAATATACTGATTTTCGCAGTCAGAGAAACACGCATTGACATTCCCTTATGTAGCTTGCATAGTTGCATGCATTCACTGTGTTAAATGCTTCATTTGCCCCTTAACAAAGGAGGACAAAGGGTACTGGAGTTCTTGCTCAGAATTCTCCTTTATGATGGGGATTATTGTACGAAAGTGGAAATGTTAAACATTTTTGAAGGCCCCTAATGTACAAACAGACGGCAGTCTTTAAGTTAGTATGGTGTTCTACATATATCTGTCATCTCACATCTTGCGTTATCGAACTTCGTGTTACGTTTTTCAATCTCACATGTTGCGTTAAATGTTAAATGTTAACATGTAATTCAATACTCTGTGTTTGTTTACATTGCTGTAATATGGTTCCCTGACCAAAGTTTCCCAGACGACTCATGTTAAAAATCTAGAATCTACACAATATTAAAAAATGAACATGGCTTGAATCAAGATGAGATTACGCAAGCTGTAAACAAAAAAATTAACAAACCTAATCTCTCTTGGTCTCTTTACCCACAACAATAAAACTGGGATCACACTTTGTTGCAATTTTTTTGTTTTAGGACATAAATGCTTAAATGGTAACTGATGAAGAGCAGCTTGTTTTTGTGGCCCTCCATAATATTATCACCGGAAATGTTCTTGTTAGTAAGTTCTACCCCCCCTTCCTCCTCCTCCCTCTCTTCAACCCCCCTTCCTTTTCTGTGAGGATGTATGCAAACTTCAAATAAAAGGTCTGATTTAACCATCCTCTATTGACTTTTCCAAAGACTGGGACCATTGTCTCCCACAATAACAACATTCAAACAGTCATAGGATGGTCAATTACCATAGACCATCAAAGCCATAAAGCCTTAGGGCATAAATTTAAACAACGCTTCTGCCCATTTATCCTTCGATAGTTTAAAATTTCCTGCAGTCCCATAAATACATTGCTGACTCGCTTAAGACTAACATTGGGCAGAACAAAACTTTTTAAGCTTTTTGAACATTTCGAGTGCGTTCCAGTCCTTTTTTTTTGCTTGTACTTTAAAAAACACCTCTCTATGATGCATTTATCAAATACCATCAAAATGTTTTTTGTGGTCACACTATGGTCTCATCTCATGACTTGCTTGCACCATAGAGCTATGCTTGCACATAGCTACATGTATGATTTCACTATAAACAATAAACGACAGGATGTGGTGGTAGTGCGGTAATGGCGGACGCCATCAACCACCATCAATGCAAACAAAATATTATCTGATAACATTAAACGCGAGATGCAAGATGCGAGATACAAGATGTGAGACATAAAAACGTAACGCGAGATTCATTAACGCAAGATGCAAGATTAAAAACCTAACGTGAGATTCAATAAAGCAAGATGCGAGATGAACGACAGGATGTGGTGGTAGTGCGGTAATGGCGGACGCCATCAATGCAAACAAACTATTATCTGATAACATTTAACGCGAGATGCAAGATGCGAGATACAAGATGAGACATAAAACACATAAAAAACGTAACACGAGATTCATTAACGCAAGATGCAAGATTAAAAACCTAACGTAAGATTCATTAACGCAAGATGCGAGATTAAAACCTAACGTGAGACTCATTAAAGCAAGATGCGAGATTAAAACCTAACGTGAGATTCATTAGCGTAAGATGCGAGAATAAAAACCTAACAAGAGATTCATTAATGCAAGATGCGAGTATAAAACATAACGCGAGATTCATTAATGCAAGATGCAAGATTAAAAACCTAATGTGAGATTCAATAAAGCAAGATGCGAGATGAAAACCTAACGTGGGATTCATTCACGCAAGATGCGAGATTAAAACCTAATGTGAGATTCATCAACGCAAGATGCAAGATTAAAACCTAACGTGAGATTCATAAACGCAGGATGCGAGATTAAAACCTAATGCAAGATTCATTAACGCAATATGCGAGATTAAAAACCGAATGCGAGATTCATTAACGCAAGATGCGAGATTTAAAAACTAACGTGAGATTCATTAACGCAAGATGCGAGATTAAAACCTAATGTGAGATTCATTAACACAAGATGCGAGATTAAAAACCTAACGTGAGATTCATTTATGCAAGATGCGAGTATAAAACTTAACGTGAGATTCATTAACGCAAGATGCGATTATAAAACTTAACGTAAGATTCATTAACGCAAGATGCAAGATTAAAAACCTAACGCGAGATTCATTAACACAAGATGAGATTAAAACCTAACGCGAGATGCGAGATGTCAGATACAGAACACCTTAAGTTAGGAACATTGTACATGATCAATTAAGGGTTTGCCAACATGAAAAACATAAATGTACCTGTACTTGTTGACTTTGGAATGTTTTGTTTTAAAACCAATATTTGTTTCGTTCTCTCACATTGCAGATGAAGGGGGTAAAAATGTCCTTGTAAAGGCTTTGGAGTTTGTTCCAGAGGGACGTGATGCCATACGTCTTGACCTAACAGGTAAAGCTTTGCAGGAAAAAAACTTGATTGATCCATAACACATGATTTTGGGGGACAAGGGCACATCAAAAGTGGCTGGTAATCCTCTTGGTAAGTGAGGATCCGGGTGTTCCGCTCCATTGGATTGCTGATTATCTTTCAGACAGATACCAGTACACTTCTGTTGCTAACTGTGATTCCAACATAGAGCTATATATATTGACTAGAGCGCTAACTTGCTCTGCGTTTAGAAGCCTCCCTGGGCGCAGACATGTTTGATGTGGTGCGTGACTACGGGACGATTATAATTCGGCGTGTGCGCTTACGTACGCGACTGCCCGTTATGGGCCACTTCATAGCGCTGCCTAATGTTTGTGCTAATAAAAAATAAGGCCTCTCGTGAGATATCAAAATACGTTTATGCATACGCACATTCTTTTCTATAATAGTACAACAACATACATAGCCTATCATATGTTTCGGTAATAAAGTACATGTATAAGCTAGGCCTACTAGACAATATCCATCTATGAAAGCTTGGACAAAAAGATTTATACTTCAATCAATCAATCAATCGTGACATTAATAAGGCGCCGCGCCATATTTAATCTAACGATCATTGCTCATATTATGGCTCTTGTAAACAGGTGAGATTTTAGTGATGTCTTAAAAAATATGTAGTAGGTGATTGTCTGATGTTGTTACTTACGTCTTGGGAAAAATGCTGAGTAGAACTAAAGCCTTGTTTGGGAGGATTCAATGCTTCAAGATGTCAAGGGGAAAAGAGCGAAATCTGCTTCAATGATACACAATATGCCGGCAAGAATGACGAACTAAAAAAAAGTATACGCGCAAACGCGCCTTTTAAACATGACGCACATGACGCTCACAGTTTGTACGCTCATCAGCAGATTATGCGTTCACATTTGTGCATATTTGGTTCGATGACGCATAGAAAAGAACAAACGCACTATCATGCAAATAGCCGTACAATTGCCGTACAAAATTTCAAGCTTTTGTATTGGTTTGTACATAAACATGGATGCGCCCACACGGCATCAAAACCTAAGTGCGTGTATAACGGGGAGTTGGCGCTCTAGTCAATATATATAGCTCTATGGATTCCAACCGTCTTCACATCAAACACGCTGTTCCCAAGGTTCTATTCTTGGTCCACTTCTTTTCCTCCTTTATATCCTTACTCTTCTCCCCTTCTCAATTATATTCTTTTTGCTGACGACACAACTATTTTTCACTCTAGCTCAGGTATCACTTCTCTGATTGACAGTCTCATTGCTGAACTCATCTGTGTTTCTTCTTGGTTTAAAGCAAACAAACTTTCTTTGAACCATACTAAAACAAATTTCATCTTCTTTAGCAAGTCACGCAGTTCCCTTGACACAATTCTCCCTCCACTCAAAATCGACAACATCTCCATCAACAGAGTCGTCTCCTTCAAGTTTATAGGTGTTTTCATCGATGAAAATCTCTCTCAGACGGAACACATCTCTTCCATCTTAAAAATCACTTCCCGCAATGTCAGTCTCCTTTCCAAGCTTCGTTCCTTTCTACCTTCAACCTCCCTGATCTTACTTTATAACTCTCTTATAGTATACTTCCCTATATAAACTACTGCAACATTGTCTGGGCATGCACCAATAATAGCAAATTGCAGTCCTTGTCTACCATTCAAAAGAGAGCCATTCGTGTGTGTACTTTCTCTCATCCTAGAGAGCCCTCGGCTCCTCTCTTCAGACAACTAAACACTCTCACTGTTAATGACATCAATAAACCTCTTATCGGGATCTTTATGTATAAACTCACTAATAATCTCCTTCCAATCACCTTTTCCTCATACTCTATACTTGTCCGTGAAATACATGATTATTCTACCAGATCTTGTCATAATCTTTACATTTCTTTCACTCGCACCCTGTACTCCAGCGACACTCTTCGTTTCTATGGGCCCCGGTTATGAAACTATTCAGGAAGAAATAAAAAAATTGCCGTCTGTGACGTGAGTGTTCTTACAAAAGATTTCTCTTCTCCCATTATGTGGCATAGTTCTTTTCTAGTCAGCCCAACTCCTATCATCAGCTGTTTACTTAATAACTCTGCTAGTTTATACATTTCTCTCATTTCAACCTAGTCTGTTTTTTGTTTTTGTTTTGCATTAACTGTTTGTCTTGTCTCC
>JAJGQC010000035.1:0-39183 GCA_021014325.1 Plazaster borealis
TCAGTGTTTTTCAGAGATTGTTTATGTGCATTAACATAGTGTTTTAATTTAAACCCTATGCAAAGTTTCACATCCTACTTAAAGAAGAAGAAAAAAAAAAGAGAAAAACCTCTTTAAGAATGAAGACCAAAACAAGAGAAAAGATATATTTGACATACCCTGGTATTATTTTGAAGAAAGAAAATAAGTATGGTTGTGGGGAAGCACTGGAATAATGTAACAGAGGGGGAGGGGCACATGGAAAGGAGGGGGTTAAGTGACAATACTGAGTTGACAGGAATGAAGAGCATACAAAACAAGGATGGGTCATGGGGTCAACTACCGCCATTTCTAATTTGCGCTGGCATGGGGCAAATGCATTAAGAGGTTTCATTTGCTTCACGGGCTGAAAGTGTGATCCCTACAGGGGAAATTTCACATGTAGGTCAGCACAGAGGTGATGATGTGTGGACAAGGCCAATAACGATGCATACGCTTGAACCAATCTGGCCTGATGGACTTAAGCAATCTACTCGGATTGACCCACAAGAAAAAAAAATCTGGGGCCAATTTCATAAAGCTCTTTAGCAGAAACAAACGATTGAACAAATTGACTTGCCGCTCAGTCAAATTGTGCAGCAAACCAGTCACAATTGATATAAAGCACGGTATGTTATCACTGTTACCGCTTAAATCAAAAAGCAGATCTACGTTTCGTTGTGCGCCCCGAAGAAGGACGCAACAAAAGTTTTACTGGAGAAAGGGCGAAAGCACTTAATGTGCAAAATTGCAATTCGAGAAAACTGAGTGATTTGGGGTTGAAAGAAGAAAAATTGACTAGAGCGGGATTTGAACCAATGACCCTCGAATTAACATGCCGGCGCTCTACCAACTGAGCTATCTAGCCCTATGTTGGCAGTCTCCCTATTTTGTCAATATCTGCCATTCGTAAGTCATTATAGGAAGGTTAAATTCTGCATGGGAATGAGAAAACATGTCTTACAACCTTCTGTTACTGAAAAAAGGTACTTTGTGCCCCTGGAAGAAGTTGATGACATTCTTCTGGACACACGACGGTTTACTCATGAAAAAAGTATTACATGTACTGAAGGCTTAACTGCATACACCCATTTTACTGGTGAGCAAATTTGTGTGGAAACCCAATACAAGGCAACGAGTCCCTTTTATTAATACAGCATTTTTGAACGGTCAGAAAGAAACTTCCCAGATCATGAGAGTGTTTGTGTCACTTCTTCATTGACAATAACCACAGGATAAAAAGAAGATTTACAGTAAGGGAAAAAAGGTTAGCAGCTTAGCAGCTTAAAAAAAAATGGGACGATGCTCAGATCTAATTGATCAGATCTAGTGAGATATTACCAAGATCAACTTGACCATAAAGATGATAATATCGTAAACTATACGTACATTCAATCCAGACAAGATTAAGGATGCGCAGGTAAGCAGGGAATTATGAACATGCACTCAAGGGGCTGGCTTGCTGTTTTTTTAATTACTGCCTGCTGTGGCTTTATTTGAAGGGCTATCAACCAACGCAAGAGTTATCTTGCATTTTGATACACATACAGAGGTATTTTGATCTAGCCGATATTCTCTGATTGTAAATCCTTGATCTGTTCTCAACATCTGTGGATTTATTTTCCAACTCCATGGATTCTTTCAGTATCACAGTTTGTATTCGTTGTTCAGCTCAATGAATACATGTACAGCAATGTATCAACGCCAACAGTTTGAGCTCTAAGCATGGATGTTTACAATTCTGAACGCTCAGTCTCATAATGCTTTCATGATCCAGTTGAATTTATTTTTAACCAATCAATCAGTACCATGAGAAGAAGAATATCAAACAACTTTTGACAATTTGTTTTGATTTGCAATACTCAACTTCCAAGTATGAGTATTTAATCATAATTAAACATAGATCTCTTGCAGAGGAATTTTGCTCAAGTGACCGCAGTAAGTTGCTTCCCAGTAGGGAAACAAACAACAGATTTTAGAGTGGTTCAGCACAGCCTTGTAAGTGACGCATTTTCCAATGGAATATTTGAGCCACACTTTAGTTGAAGAGCAAATTCAATGAAGCGAATGCCAAGGACAGGTAAAAGAATACAGTTAATTAATTCTTGTTTTACTGAAAAGAAAAAATATCGCAACGTGTATAATCAGACATTTACAACGAATGTGTGTACAGTACATGGTCACGCAACACAAGGTAGTATGGCATTTTAATTTGAGTACTTTAGGACTACCCATTTTACGACTGATCATTCATTAATGGTTTTGTATGAGGGAACTTCACATACAGTACCAGTAACACTGTACCATTGTGCCTAATATAATACATTTTGAAACACTACAAGGTAACTCTACCAGCAATTGCTCAACCACTCAAAACCTGACGAGTTAAAAGTTATGGTTTGGTCCTGAATGGTTATTCCTGGGTTACTTTCAACAGTAAACAGCTACCTCTAATTTGTTTCTTTTAAATCACTCACAATGTGTGGTTTTTAATGAGCAGTTGCCTTACCAATAGCAGCAGTACACAGCTCATTCTATAAACAGTTACACCACCCTTCAAAACCTAGTAGTTGTTTGGATGTGACTGAAAAGTTTGTTTTTTTCCTTTTTGTGTCTTACAACTTTTTACTTTTACTGATTGGTAAACAGTTGTGTTATCTGGAAAACAGCTTGGCAAACGTATTCACAAAATCGACTTATATTTGTACAAAGACAAACTTAATGATGCTTTGTTGTGCATGGAGTACAAATGTTTAAAATGTAAGAGCATCAAATGAAGGAGTGGCATTTATGGTCTTCCTCCCATTTACAAGAAATGTAATTGTGACTTAAAAGATTTAAGCGATTTTCATGAAATTCACAAGCAAATGCTTTCAGTGGATTGTTAGATATGTACAGGATATGAGGTATCTCAAGAGATTGAATAAAAAAAAATAGATGCCATTAGTGTGAGACTAGATTGGAATTATGGATCTCCATGAGTTAGAGTGGATATCGCACTCAAAGGTGTGATAAATGAAGCACCCAATCACTTTTAGGTCAACTTCTTCCTACTGTACATGTGATACAATGTTTAAATAGGCCATTTTCGAAACCACGGCTTGGGCTTCAGGCTTGGGCTCCGGCTCTGTCTGCCTCTTTGAAGTCCTGTACCAAAAGTGTACACTTTCAAAATTACTGAAGGAGCCCAAGCCAGAGCCAAAGCCGGAGCCTAAGCCCAAGCCATGGTTTAATACTCTCACAGCATGTGTGAAGCGCTGTGTTACTCTCTCTGGTTGTCAGAGCGCTATATAAATGCTTTGTATTATTATTATGCATACTTGCAAAAACACCATGCAGAAGCAAATGCGCACAGAGGGCCCTATGTAGTTTCATAATTTTGTCCCTGCAAATTAGGCCATGAAAATTGTTCAACCGCTTTAAAAATTTATATTTTTTTGTACAAGTTTGTCTATACTAATCAAGCCATTAAAAACTTGAAATGGTAAATGTGTTTCAGAAAGTGGTTTTAGTATTCAAAGGTACATGGTGTACATGTAAGTGTGCGCTGTGTATACTGTATGCACTGCATGTATGTGTACAATTGTGTATAATCTATTAAGTTCTGAATAGGCTAAGCATCTTCCATGGAATGTGCACTAGTTATATTTATTTATTGAAAAAGTATGTGGATGTTTCAATAAATTGGCTCACCAAACAAAATAGATGTCGTGCTGTGAACCAAATCAGACACTGAACCAAGGAAGGGACCACAATACACAAACATCATGTAAGTTTTGGTTCAATCTGATATCACCGACATCAAAATGACAAATTCCACTTCAACATATGCAATAAGTCCTCAAATGCAACCCCATTCAATTTCAACAGAAATATGATTTCATAATGGTATTTTCTCATGTACAGTTACCTGAAAATGTGTACTTCAAAACTGCGGGCACTCATTCATAAAAATTATATCCATGGGTGCTCCCAACAAAAACGAGATCGTGTAGGGCTCAAGCCCGATGCTGATTTGATTACAGGTCAAATTACATGTGCCGTTCTTAATTCACCAGGCACACGTTGTCGCATCGATGCGCTTATATTAGTTTTACTTGACGTTCGTTTTAATTTTTTCTCTTGATGGCATTTTTTTCCCAAGGTTACAGTAATAGAGTGCATGTGGCTCATGGGACAGGCCAAGGATATTGGGAAATTTAACATGGCGGAAGAGGATGACATAGTGACAGTTCAGATTGCAATGTGACGATGCCGCACCTGTTCGGTCGATGGTGAAAGTAATTAATCAATTTAAGATATTTTGCCGTCTGCTGATTACTATAAACATGTATGTAGATTCTAGGGACAGTAATTCGGTACAATTTGAGGTTGGGCATGATTGTAAAAGATGTCTAATATTTCTTTAGGGTTACACCATGATTTTTTGCGAAGAGACAGCTCTGAAAAGCTTCTGATTTATTCCAAAAATGGCATCTGACATTTGCTCTATTCAATACAAGGTAATACATGCAAGTAGTTTAATGGGAGACTTTAGAACACTAGGTGACAGCACACTTACCAGGCAAATTTCCAATTGTTTACGTACATGTAGTTCTGAGAATGCGCAAATTACAGAGAATGATGGATTCACCTGGCAAGTCTGCTGACACTTATCGTCCCAAAAGTCCTCCATTGTGCATACACATGTATGTACACACATGTTTTTTGACTCGGAAATTGGTTTTGTACAAGAAAGCGATGTGAGGATGTCCTCGCCGTGTCAAAACACCAGGATCCCTTCTGTTGAAGTCCCTTGTTTCAATAGACTGTGCAAGTCTCACGCGTATCGGAACGAGAAAACACGTCAAACAAAGAACTTTTTTTCTCTCTCTGAAATCCAATCTTTGCTTTAAATTATATTCAATGATAAAATCTGAATAACAAAAATACTCATTACATGTTTATAAAATCAGTTTTAGTTTTATAATAAATACACAAATAATGTGTTAGTTATAACTGAAGCAAAATCAAAACTCTGGGACAAGGATGCTTATTTGATCTTAACTTTTCAGAAACCACTTACGTGGATTCGCGATGGTCACACGGGCATAAAATTAACGCTTGACGCAGTTTATAGAGGACGCTGAAGCCTCAACAACCATAGACTGCTATGAAAAGGCTTCACGTTTTAATTACAGCATCTGGCGATTATCATCGCGCATCCAAAACAAGCGTTTACATAATTTTTGTGATCGGAGGTGAGCACATTATTCTTAATTTTTTGCAGCAACCGGAAGCTGAGGTCAAGTTTAAATCTTGGGTTTTCTTTGTTATATTGTTGAATCGATTTTACTTTCCTATTTGTTATCACTAAGTATTACATTCCCAACCACATACCGTAATTTCCTGCAGATAAGACGCGTCTCATCTGACTTTCGATGGTACAAAAAAGTCACTGCGTCTTATCTTCCGATGCGCCTTATCTGATTTCGATTGAGTTCATTTTGATGGTTACAATGTGAAATCTTACATTTAAACTGCAAAATAGTTCCTTTATTTCGTCCATGGTAATTCTACATATGTCACATTTTTCTTAAAATAAAACCTAAACCATGCACATTTTTGACGAAACTTACCGAAGAGCGAAGTCACTGCCCGTCGCAAATGAGCGACGATCAATGCATGCTGCACACAGTACACAGATATATTACATGACAGGTACAAGTCTTTATTAAACAAGTCCTTTTTTTAATGTTATCGTGATTTTCACCAACAGCGGACGTACTAATAATGGTATTTTATGTCTGTGATGTGAAAGCGTTGGTTCTTGCATGTATTGTAGTATTCAAAAAAGCTAGATAGCAAAGACTAGCAGCCAATTCATTGGGAAACGTTGGGAAAACGTTTATCTGCGCGCGCTCGTTGTGTAAAACGAAAAACTGTAAAGCTACGGTTTTCAAAAAAAATCTTTAAAACGAACTTGGTGATTATAAAATTACGATTGATCCCTTTGCGCTATGGTGAAGTGTGCTTATACCATCACAATTACCCCTGTATGTGTTGATGTACAAGCAGTATGTTAATTCGCGAGCGTGTATAATGTTGAAGATTGCGTCTTATGCGGCGGTGCGCCTTATCTGTTGAGCCTCAAATATTTTCTGGTGATTTTATGGACCTGCGTCTTATCCCCCGAGCGCCTTATCCGCAGGAAATTACGGTATCTATTTTTCATGGTCGTAAACCACGCTTAACTAAAATAATTGACAAAACAAAATCTTGCCCACGTAAATCTCCATATGGTTGGGACCACAATGGTCCCGGAAGTTCAAATATGCGCAAGACTTGCACAGTCTATGGGCAGAACCCCATCCCCCATGTAGACGTAAGCAATTATACCAAATATCGAACTTACATGTGGGTGTACCAGGCCTTGAATTTCATCTTTGAGAGGGCGAGGCAATTTGCATTTTGCAAAGGGCACTTTCATTGGAAAATCTATGAGAAATTTTTGAAGGGGCACCAAGGCCAAGACCAGGGGCAACAGAGGTCATGGCCTCCGTGGCATTCGTGTAATTCCAGGCCCAGTAGGACTTTGTGAAAGATTTTGATGTGTGTACGTGTAGGATTGAGTTTATTCTTGAAATCACACTGCAGCAAATACTTTTAGATAATGAACGATTCCTTCCAACCACTTTTACTGCAGCAAGGCTGTTCTTGGCAAAAATGTGTAAAGAGTGCCACTAAACTGCAACATACAATAAATGTAGCCCACTTCATGTTTTGATTGGTTGGAAGGAAAAACATTGATTACATGTAAACCAACTGTTCTGGAATTAAGGAAGACAAGGGCTTGAGACCAAATAAAGCTGTTTCTGGACATGGCTTCATTTATGCTGAACTCACATTACACTGAATAAAGCATGTACCTGTCTTTCGCAAAGGGTACATTTATTTAAGAGTTAATATTCCTTATGGAAGAATATTATAACTTACCCTGGCTTTCTCTAGCTGAGCGAGGGCTTGCCTTTCCGTCTCCCGTCTGATTGCCTCTCGCTCTTCATCCAGTGAGAGGTCGGAATCTGACGGCCGGCCATAGTTTGAGTCTTCTGAACCCTGCATCATCAAGAGAAAAAACAAGAAGCAATAATCAAGATGAAGAATTGAAAATGCCCTGTGTTCTCTATCCCGTTGGTAGGTAAGACGTAATTCCACTGTAAGCCACGCCAACCTCAACTTGGCTCCACTGATTTCCTGAAGCCTATGCATTAAACTATTTTTTCTTTGATGATTTATGCAAGAAATGTTTAATGATTGAACTCGGCTTTTACATTGAAAACCTAAACCAGGCATACTGGTATATATGAACTAGAAATAATCAGTGCTGAGTCTGGAAACAGTGAGAAATAGTTATTTCTTTTTAATTATCAGAATTCAGAAAAGGGAAACTCATGTGCTGAAAATCTACATACCTCATATGCATCTAATCTTTGGAAAGCAGACGTGTACATGATCAAACATGTTGGTCAACAATGAATTTTTTACTGGAATTGTACACATGTCGTCCGTGATGACATTAAACTATGGCAAACCACACACTGGTCATGGCCATTCACATATTTTGCAACCAATAACTGGAGAAATCAATATCCAGACTCTATCTAGCCTTTTCAACCACAATATATTTACAGTTGGCCCCAACATATCATGAATATTCAATCAAATATTACGTCAGAGTTAAACGTAACCGACCCACTTCTAAATTCTGGGATTATAATAAGCCACTGCAACCACATGATGGTCAAATTGCGGTTTCAATATCAGTGTTTTTCCAACAGTCAATGTACCTGTACATTTATCTATTTGTTCTCTTTGAAATGTTTATTGGGAAAAAAAACCCATTAAAAAACAACCCTTCTCACTATCTTTGAAACTGATTTTCAGGTAGGGATTTTTCCCATGTTTTTTAAGCAAATTTGTTGTAAATGTCAAAGTAAAACAATTAATTATTCTGTAATGAAAGATTAACAGCAACAAAAATGTATTCATCAACGTGTCAAAATCAACCTAAAAATGTCCATCAAAAAACTAAAATTAATTATGAAGAGAAAGTGCTTAGACTTCTTAGATGAAATGATATTCTTTTTTTTTTAAACAACGAACCAGTTCCCCTTTATTTCATAAGCCTCTGAATGCATACAGGAAAATGATAAAAACTTTCAAACATGGGCAAACACGAAAAGAAAAAAAATTGAATCATTAAGCTGTTATCCCAAATAAAGTGGTCTCTCCTTCATAAAAACATTCACCATGTTTATATGATAGCCTAATGTTTTCCCCAAAACAACAGAATTGTGCCTCTCTCTAAACGTTTTCCTTTTCACCAAACACTGATGAAGCATTCCTCTAACAAGTCCTCTGAATTTGTCCTTGTAGTGGAATGTGATAACAAGCCAAGGTGAGACGCAGAGTCAAGATGACGTCAACTTACTCCTTTCCAATGTCACTCTACTACATGTTTACCCTGACCATTAATGTACTTACTACTATCGTAAACAAAACGCTCCAAACAAAACTTGTTCAATGCTGTTAAAGTTGGCAACACAAACTCAATCAATAACCAATAATTTTTGACTCAAGAAGGACATTAAACAAATCACTTGAAAAGTTCTAAAATATATTTGATGTTAAAACATTCAAAGATAATACATTTTGGTGAGGGAATTAGCTTCTGCAAACTTGATATCAAACGAAACGACCTGTATGGTATAAATGCAATCATTGTAAATGCCCTGACATTTAGACCTGGATGGCAGGGTCTTTCTCAAAAGCTAGAGGGACAACACAACACACAAGTAAGGGTAACAGAAGCAGTCAGGTGGAAAAGAAATGACAAATAATGAAAATATTTCAGAGTAGAAATGCTACCTGCTCTTTCCATGCTCCTCGCTTTTAAATTTGTACACTCTTCAAAAAAGGAAGCTCTAAAGAAAATTACTACATAATGTGTACACTACCCTCATCAGCATTACTGTAAAGTGTTATTTCTTGATTCCCTTTGAGGGGGATATAAAATGTATAGGTTCAGGTACAGGTACGTATAATGTAAACCCACTACAGCTACACATGAACATGTATGCACATCCGTACATAAATGTGTACTGGTTTGTGATTTATCCGAAAAGGTATGCAGCTCATCTGGTGACAAATTTCCCTTCCTCTCTTAAATACTGTTAGCCTGTTAACAAGGCTTTAGGCCTATAAAATGTACTCATCTTTATCAAAGAACATAGTTGTGCACATGATGATGTATTACACATGTTCATGTTCATTTTTAACTGTCACCTTTTCGCACCTAGAAATTGACAGTTAATACAACCCAACTACATGTTTTATTGTTGACATTTAGATCAAATCCAAGATCTGGCTGAATTCTATTGGACCATATGACTGCTGTTCTGCAAGATCACAAGAGGAAATAGAAGAAACAAGTGGAAAACAATCGCCTATATGTAAGTCATGAATGACAGACTGCTGATAACAATTACAAGTATTAAAGAGTTATTACATTGTATTCAAAATCTACACATAAAAACACATGTTCCTGAGAAGAAAGCATTGCCAACAAATTTAATTTTGTTAAGATCAAGACAGTATCTAAGTTCCAAAAGAGAAGCATACATGACCCACAGTGAAGTCCTGTACCTAGTCATTTATTTAATTGGTACTCTTTCTATATCAGATCAGACATGCTCGCTCAACAGTCTTTTCACCACGCACGTTCCATCTTGAAGCTCAACCTGGCATAGCCACTGCTGAAATTCAGCGGATTTTTTTTTTTTTTTTATCGGTAAATTGATTCCCCATGCACGCATTGCTGACGTCAGCCGCACTGGATTTGTTGTGCGTCCCAAAAATGGTAAATTAACGAGTGATCGTCTGGCAGTAGTAGGCAAGGGCCTCTGTCATGAATGAAGGTTATAGTACGGTACGAATTTATCATGAAAATGGTGAAAACAATAGCCATAACATGTAAATGTTACATACATGCAAAACTTGCTCATTGTATGCATGTATGTATAGCTTATGTTTTCATTGATCTCCTCGAGTTTACAAAGAGTTTTACCTGAAAATATGTTTGTTTCTTCAGAAGAGTAAATAGATTTCAATTATGATAGGTGCACTTTAAAGGTACTATCAAGTGGGTTTTTTCACATTCATTTTTGTTTCACTTAATATCAGGCATGATATTTGGTCCTTTGAAAAAAAGTAGGAATACATGTATTTTATTGAGTACAGGGTAAGGGCTGACCTATATGTACACATGGTGTAGGCTTTAATGGACATTTCAGGCTATTTAATAACAATTTGTCAGATTTTTCCAAGGGCAAACAAATCGGAAAACAGACTTAAGTAGGAAGAATATCATGCCTGTAATATATGGTTTGATATTAATCAACTTGCAATTTGTATGAGTTTGTCATAGCTTCTTTATTTATTTATTACACTTTTATTTATCCCCTAACATTAATCTTGTTATCCATTTCAATATCCCCTGGTTGCGCACTTTTGTGATGTAGACCTAGGCTCCAAATGACAATGCACAGTCAGTGACAATGCACATTCCTGACCATTTTGCTATGGTACATGTATGCTTCACTGCAGTCAAATTCATTGGTATTTTGGACCGATAGGGAATAACGTGCAGACTGACACCATCTTTTATAGTATTGTTGCAACCAGCAAAAATACACCTTGACGACATTTTCCATTTTTGAAAAGCCCAACGTCAAGAGATTTATCCAACGTAACTTGGAACATGAATTTACATGAGTTTTGTATTACATCCACATGTATTGATCGCTGCACCTTGACCATGGCATGTTCATCAGTCTCCATCACAAGTTTGTTTTTGTTGAAAAATTTTGCACTTGTAGTTTAACATGTGCATATTTTATAGTTTAAACTGGAAAAAATCTAATTCAATGCTAACGACCTTTAAAAATCTCCAGGCAGGAGCAACAATCATCATGGTTCAAAAAGACGGCAAACATTACGTGCAGGTATCAGAAGTATCAGTTCTGTATGTCAATAGGTCAATCCGTTAAGCTCCACCCACCATAGCAACTGTCAATCAACAGCGCCCTCGTGAGTAGCGCGTGCGGACCTCCTCCACAACACAAAAACAAAACAAAACATAGCAATCCAAATGGTGGCTAGGATTTGAATGTGTTGGACTTTCGTCAGACTTTTGGGTGTGTGTTAGTAATTGTGACCATTGATCAGTGCATTTGAAGAGGCGGAGCTTAATGGATTGATCTATTCATAGACCAATGAGGTACCGTATTGTTAATTACATGCATTTTACATGCACATGAATCATGCAATGGCAAACAAAACTCTTTAAAAATCAGATTTACTCTCACTTCTCCGAAATTCTAGAAAAAAATCCCTCTAAAGGGGTGCTTTGTATCTCAAAATCAAAGTCATGTAAGTTTTATGGCTTGACTCCTAAATAAAATAATATATATATACATGTATCTTTGACTATATTGGATCCAATATCAAGGTAATCTGAAGTGAGTTGGGACATTAATATCTTGTGTCACCCTTCACTGTTAATTTGTATTGCTCTTTGTGCGGAGCACTTTCTGCTTTCTGTGGGGCTGCCAAAACATGGAAACAAAAAATGCTCTGTCTGTAGACAAACGATGCTGGTGATGTGACAAGGCAAAATTGTCCAGCAAGTGATGTGTTAGACAAGTTTAGGGGGAATTATTCAAAGTCTGTTTAGCATCTGAAAGGCTTTTAAGACATTTTAGAACTAATTTTCTTTTATATAGCTACAAAAATCAATCTTTTCAAACTATGGCAGTCATTAAGTTTAACCTTAGATGTTTGGGCCATTACATTATAACCACAGCAGGGAACGATCTCATCCAGCACTTTTGCATAGCAAAATATTTGGACTGATCTGGGGGTTTTTTGCACACCGAATGCTGAATACTGAGTTAGCAAATGATGAATTTTTAGTAGCAACGAAGACATTTTGAGTAGCAACTTGCTATACATACAACGGAAATAATTCACTGCACAGAAAGCAAAATATGTGTCTGTATATCTATTGCATTGTTATAACAACTACGTAATGTAGATTACTTCAATGTCCAACTTTGTATGTCAGAGGTTACTTTTTACTTTTTCAGTAAATGGATGCAGTGATAATTCCATTCGATCGAGTCCCGAACCCCATCACTTCCTAGGAATTTGTTTATTGTTCACAGAAAGATGACAAAAGGGTATTTGTTTGGTTAAAACAAAAGCAATCGTTTGCCGTGGCCTTGGATCATCCAGAGCTTATTGTAGGCTGTCCCTGTGTATTTACGTCACACACTATTCATTTGATGGAATTACATGAACCCAAGGCCTTAGTTGCTTCATTAAACCGCCTGGAATTATAGATTTTGTTAGACTCGGCCTGAATTGAGAGACAGAGAGGGAGTGAGAGAGAGAGAAAAAAACTAGCGCTTTATATGCACATTCTACTGCCGGGATCTGACGCTATTAATAAATAAGGAAATTGCATAGATACTGAATGAGTGCCTAGTTTTCATGAATAAACTATTTGGTTTTCCTGACACTGCTTCTTAAAGAGATTGTATACGTTTGGTAATTGGAACCCACTGTTTGTTTCAAACCTATATACATGTAGTTGTAGATATATACAAAACTATACTGTGAAAATTTCATTTCAAAAGGTGGTAGCGTTTTTGAGATATTATTGAAAATCTGGAGTGGTTTGTACACTTGTCCACTTGTGCAATTGCAATTGGAATACACAATCTGAGAAACGTTAATGCAGTAACGCTTCTCAGATTCAAATTTGTGACGATAAAAAGTGATATATTTGTCCATAACCGCAGTACTTCGAAGTGAAAAGTTTCTCAAAATGCATTATACATGTACTATGCCAAGCTGCTGTACTTCTTACCAAGTACATTGTAAGTGTTTATTGCCATTCATTTTCAGAGTCATTACCAAACAAATGTACAAATAGGCATGAATTTCCATTTCAGATATCTCACTTTAAAGATATTAACCTGTATAGCACCTACAATTTTAAAAGTAAACGTACGAGTGTTACACAGGGTTTTATTAAACAGAACTTAATCATACTCCCTGTTCCATCAACATGCAGATAAACTATGTAGGGTTTTTTTAAGTAGTGATATACAACACTGTTGGATGCAAATGCCATTAAAATTAGCTATACATTAAGAGAGTCATTAGGTTCGGGCAATTATCATTGACTTAATAAGGGCATAATCTGCAACTGATTAAGTATACCCCAACAGGTACAACCACTGCGATGGCTGGAGGCATACAACTCAATAGTGCAAAATAATGCACAGATTATGAAAGCAATTTTAATCTATGGATATAGTATACATTACATATTTCATACCTGTTTTTCAAAAAAATATCAGAAGGATGGAAACTCTTGAATAAATTTTGTATGCTTGAATGAAAGGCAGTCATGGGCCAGAGCATCCTGAAAGTTGGTTCTGCTCTACATGTTTTCACTTAAGAGACCATTTTAAAAGTACAGAGTACACTTTGAAATGGAACACTGATATTATGATCCATTTAAAGAGGGGCTTTAAGGTCAAACTCAGTTTTATGATCCACTCATTTTCTAATAGTGAGTCGTTATAAAACTGGAGGGGAAAATTTACAAGTCTATAACATCAGGTTATAATGGTGTATAATACGGCTGTGTTTCAAGTGCAATTTTTGTCAAGGTCCAAAAATGTTTGATGAAATCACATTTCCAATATATAGTCTGTACATTTTTTGTAAAGAGAATATTCAGTTCATTCCTGAATTTTGATGATATTCCATCATAAACAGCATTGAGTTTGACTTTATGATTAGTGCAAAAGTTCCTCTTTGGAATGTACAGATCTCCTTTTTTGTTGTATGTCTGATGACATCTTGTTTCAAATTTCAATGTGATCGAGTATGAAATACAATGACATTTTACACCATCTTAAGGTGAGGTTAGAGACTTGTTATTTTGTTCTCCACTTTCGTTAGGACTCTTATCTATTGGAAAATGAGTGCATCACAAAACTCAATTTGACCTTGAAGCCCCTCTTTAATCATTGTAGAGCATGAGAAAAACAGCACTGGTAAACTTTCTACTTTTCAAACAACCACAATATTACAACAAATTCTTGTTTTATTTAATTGGGGATGGGGAGGGGGAAGAGATGATTTGATACAGGAAACAACAGAGGAAGCCATATGAAAATGGGGTTCATTTCATGCAAATACAATTCTATTACAGATGATTATTCTTAGCCCTAACTTTAGAGCAGTGGCCCACACTTGACGACAAGTGAGCTTTAGAAGAACTATTTGATCATTTAAAGTGTGGTTGTTATAAGCACATGTGTACACTGTCAGTGTTTCAACAGGCCTGTTCAGGCCTGATGCTGAGATATGGCCGACACATTACTATAACACTGTTTGGTTTGGGTACATTTGTCTGTTACACCCAAATCCTACAGTGCACTCCTATTGCTCCCACCATATCTCAAATAGGCTAATAAGCTGATTGCTTTAATGTCCCTGGTCATTGCCTATGTGCCCCTGGTCATTGCTTCAATGCCCCTAGTCATTGCCTCAATGCCCCTGGTCATTGCCTCCATGCCCCTGGTCATTGCCTCCATGCCCCTGGTCATTGCCTCGATGCCCCTGGTCATTGCCTCCATGCCCCTGGTCATTGCCTCCATGCCCCTGGTCATTGCCTCCATGCCCCTGGTCATTGCCTCCATGCCCCTGGTCATTGCCTCCATGCCCCTGGTCATTGCCTCCATGTCCCTGGTCATTGCCTCCATGCCCCTGGTCATTGCTTCAATGCCCCTGGTCATTGCCTCAATGCCCCTGGTCATTGCCTCAATGCCCCTGGTCATTGCCTCAATGCCCCTGGTCATTGCCTCAATGCCCCTGGTCATTGCCTCAATGCCCCTAGTCATTGCCTCAATGCCCCTGGTCATTGCCTCAATGCCCCTGGTCATTGCCTCCATGCCCCTGATCATTGCCTCCATGCCCCTGGTCATTGCCTCCATGCCCCTGGTCATTGCCTCAATAGGAATTTACAATTTCCTCATAGAAGTAACTGTGTACTGTAACTGGATTCATGTACATGTACACAACTTAGGCATGCTATCATTACTTATGGTCATTTTGAAGGCCATCATTGTGCTTTAAATCATTTCTTTCAATCATTTCTTTAAACAACCATTTGAATAAAATTGAATTTTCCAAAATCAGTAGGGATTTCTTATTCAAATAAGAAATACTACTTTTTGTAACCTACAAAGTGATGTTTAATGTGCATAAGCACATCCCCTGTGCAAAACAAAGCCTATGACGTAGCTCCGACCATGCATGTCCACGTGAGAAAGCCTGTAACTTGCCTCTTTATTCCAGCCAGCATGGACATGCCTGGCAGGAGCTACGTCATAGGCTTTTGTTTTACTGTTTTACTGGTATCTGTGCGCGCCTGTGTACGCATGAAGATCAGAAATGCATTCGTAGGTAACAAGGTGAGTATTTTTACATTGAATAGAATAATCAACTTTACTGTACATTTTTCATATTGCAGGCTAACAGAGCAATCTTATCCTTAACTACGTAGTAATAATAATTAGTAATGCAGATGCATATCAAGCGTGACACTCACTCTGCATAATACCAAAATGAAGTTACAAACACAAATTCACAGAATCATAACAAAATTGAAATGGATCATCTACTGTAATTCTTTATCAAATTCAGTAACAAAACATGAACATATGTCTTCAGGGACAACTTGAAAACCGATCCTTACAATAACTGGTGGATGAGATTCCAGATACATGTAACACCATTTGAGTGATCACACAGGAATACAGACCTACATGGTGTACTTATTTAGTGTCTGTGAATTGTGTTGTGTTACGGCAATTCTTACCAACATCTTTAGGGTTCTCCCCAGGTTTTTCCAGAACTGTGTGGGGCATTCTGGACTTAACCTTTTGGAAGTTTGGCCGAAGCACGCTGAATTGAAACAAGGTCTTCGGAATGAATTCTACTACTTGGTGTTTATCTTGGTTTTAAAAGTCCTACTGTGCAATCTGGAGCATTCTATATGGTTTTCTCTTGATGGTTTAACCGTTTTTGTGAATATATTAATACAAACAAATAATTAAAACAGTGTTTTTGTTTTGCAATTTGGCCAAAATTTGCGCGTATTGGCACGCAAATCGAACGTATCGGCCCGCTACGCTAGCTTGTGCATGGGGAGAGCCCTGACTTTATATCATGACTCTACTTACAGCAAAATTCTGAACTTATGATTACCATTCTCTCTTCACAGGGTTAGTCTGCACTTGCTTTTTAAGCCATCAAAGCTTTTAGTACCCGCGCACACAAGCATCAATTCCATGCAAATCTGTGACAACGCTTATATTAAGGGCATCATTTTCTTCTACTATGAATGTTGATTTTTCTATCACAGTAGCAGAAGCCATGACATTGGGCCCTGCCAATCAGATGCGTGGACATAAACCTTGCCTTCTGAACAGAACTTACCCTTACTTTAAAGGGTCTGTATACGTTTGGTAATGACTCTGAAAATTAATGGCAATAAAAACTTACTTGGTAAGAAGTACAGCAGCTTTGGCTAGTATGGTGCATTTTGAGAAACTTTTCACTTGGAAGTACTGCGATCATGGAAAAAGATATCACTTTTTATCCCCCAAAATTTGAATCTGAGAAGATTTGATATTAGTATACCGTGAGACTGATCAGCCTAAAAAGTACTGCGTATGAAACTAATGAAGATGAAGAAGAACAAAAATGGCGGGGGAAAAAAGTAAACTTTATCCCCCAAAATTTGAATCTGAGAAGCGTTACTGCAGTAACGTTTCTCAGAATGTGTATTCCATTGCAGATTATTCTTCTTGCGTGGACATAACCGCTCCAGATTGTTTGCAATATCTCAAAAACGTTACATTTTGAAATGAAATTTGTACAGGTTAGTTATATGGTATATATCTACAACTATACCTATGTGAAGCCTTACAAGGAATACTTGCATGATTTGATAAAAATAAAGTACGCTACAAACATTGTTTGAGATTATTATACAATGTACATTTGTACACCAGTAGTACAAGTTCTACATTTAACCTGGCAAACTCCAGTTAGATATTGATGAAAAGAACTAACTACATTGTACATTTCACTGATGAATCTGAGCAAAAAAGCTTTCATCTTGTCAATTGTTGTCCAGTTCAGCACTAAAAATGGACAAAACTTGAAAGGAACAATCTTCAAACATTTATGATTCTTTTATCAGGAAAGTTTGTTGTATTGATGGAGTACCATTTACCACACACTTTGATTTCCCCTAGTCAAAGCAAACTGCTCATACAGACTTGTTGTTAAATCACAGGTCCTTTGTAACCACCATAAGGGTTCCAAGTTACCTGTGTCTTTATTATTGTCATTGTACTTAATGTAAAGGTGCCACACTAAGAAAATGTATAGTATCGCACAGTGCAACTTTACAATATGGTGTTTTTTTATTTTGACCTTTTGAAAGACTTATTAAGAATTTACAATACTTTTGCATTTTGTATTTAAAATTGATGATATACATGCATATAAGCACTCCAAGGTAATGCACACTATAACGTTGTTAAGAGACTTCAATTTACAGAGTGAGGAAGGCAGGTTCATACAAGCACTTTCTGCAAATGTCAAGAGTGATGTGAATTTTGCTAACTCAGTAGTGGGGGGTGGGGATTACTTTATTGCTTATGTCAATGAAATTGTCTCTGCATTCACTTCCATGTGAAATATAAATGGGCTCGAACAATTGTACACTATCATTGTATACAACTGATGCATAATGATCAAGAGCGACCAGAGGCAGCCAAAAGTGTGGTTGCAATGTACAATAGGGACTGTATGCTGTTTGCCTGGACTTACACTATCTTTGATTTGAAGACAAATTTAGAATCTAGAGGACTGTCAGCCAGTCATCTACATGGATTTCAGCGTTAAGACAAAGTATATGTTCATGTTCATGTATGTATACGTACACCTGTACATATGCCAATCAAGCAGCTTACACGTCTCAAGCCTTGAAATTGGGGGGGGGGGGGGAATTCACATGACTGTAGGGCTTGTAGCTTAAAACTTTCACAAGACCAGAATTTATTTTACAAGACCAGAATCAAAATAAGTTGAACAAGCACTCAGAAAAGATCTATCTCATTTGCATTATAAGCATTATATCATCAGGAATCAACATTTTGTTCACAAAGATATTACACAATGAGGTAGCCTACTATCATTCAATTAAAAAACACAAGGCAACAGGGCTTGTCCGGTCGTGAGTTCACTGGCCCGATGCTAAAACCACTGGCCTCGGGCCTGTGGTTCGGTGTTAATTTCAAGCCCTGCGTCTCCCCTTACAAAAACCCTCAAAATGGTTGGAGCGGAATGTGATGATCACAGTTATTTTTCACAATATCTTGATACTTGACAAATGTGAAGAATGTATGCATTTAATCTGCAAACATTCTACCCAACGTACAGGTTGTATGTACATTGTGTTCCCAATAAGAATTATTATTCACTTTCTGAATGACTTCTCACTGCTTTCTGAGATCTTTTTGAACGGAATTAAAAAATACATCTATAGGGTGATACATTTTTTGTGTTTTTCTTGCCTCAATTCCACATGTGTATCACATCAACTTTCTGAATAATTTATTGCTACTTTCTTAAGACATGACAAATTAATCTTGAATTTTCACAGGTTAGCTGTTTTTTATGTCAATCAAATTAATTTGTCAATCTTATTGATTAAATTCTACCAGGACATAAACGACCACTCAACTCAACTGATGCTAGGATTCACCTAGTACAGTTTCATGAACAAGTTTTTTAATAAAGAATCCTCATAATAGAAGCTTCATAGCTTCATCATGTACCTGTACATGTACATGATGAAGCTTCCAGTATGAGGATACTTTATTTAAAAAAAACTAGTTCATGAAACTGTACTAGGTTAATCCTGAGTTGCATACATTGTATGGAGTAGCTTGGATTTGGATAAATAGGCTTCACAAGCTCCTCATAATAGAAGCGTCATAGCTTCGTCATGTACCTGTACACCATGAAGCGTCCAGTATGAGGATACTTTATTAAAAAAACTAGTTCATGAAACTGTACTGGGTAAATCCTGAGTTGCATACATTGTATGGAGTAGCTTGGATTTGGATAAATAGGCTTCACAAGCTCCTCATAATAGAAGCTTCATAGCTTCATCATGTACCTGTACACCATGAAGCGTCCAGTATGAGGATACTTTATTAAAAAAACTAGTTCATGAAACTGTACTAGGTAAATCCTGAGTTGCATACATTGTATGGAGTAGCTTGGATTTGGATAAATAGGCTTCACAAGCTGGTGAAGTTTTAGAACCCGTACGTTTTTTATTATATATATACAAGCACAATATTGATGTCACATGCAATCAATCTACATGTATTTATTCACCAATTTATCCTCCACCCAGACAGTGGCAGTTTCACATAAATCTAAGTCTACATTATCCCTCTTCCCAAAAACTAATGCATCCGGGAACTTGGTATCTATGGTAACCAGATCACCTTGGAAACTCTATCACTGAACCGGAACGTGTGCCTAGCATTAAATGTCACAGAAAGGGCAAATGCATGTAGGTTTGGATGTGTGAAGAAATACTTTTTTCCCCGCCATTTTTGTTCTTCTTCATCTTCTTCAGTTTCATACGCAGTACTTTTTAGGCTAATCAGTCTCACGGTATACTAATATCAAACACATTTGAGGTTGTCTTGGGAATTGAACTTTATAACGTACATATGTATCAATATGTACGTATATACATGGTATGGTATTCCATTTTGCAACTATTCAGAACTAGTTTTCATGATATCGTTGTGTGCCCGGAAAAAGGACTGTAAGGCTCCACGCCCTTCTTCCAGGCACACAAAGTACTTATTTCCAGTAACAAAAGGCCGTAAGCAATAAAATAACCCCTGACACACACACAATTGTTACATTTTTGTTGCTAGAATTACCCTATCGAGACGTTTTCCCATTTCCATGCAGAATTTAACCTTTCCTATGATGACTAATGAATGGCAGAAAACTGATCAAACTTTCACTCAGTTTTCTTGAAACACAATTTTGCGCATTAATTCCTTACGCCCTTTCTCTGGTAACTTTTCGTTACGTCCTTCTTTCACGCGCACGACGATATGCGCATTGTATTAATGTCAGGCCTGTCAGTGGACCATTTGAAGAAAAAAAGAGCAGACAAAAAATACAAGTGAGAATGATTATGGGAGGGGAGCTTCGCTGCGCTGAAACTTTTGATAGATGTTCTAAAAACTAATGCCATTCAATCAAAACAGAAACAGACATATTCATGTGCGATGAAAATCACCCCGCAAGAAGAAAGAAAAAAAAGAGAAAAAGAAAAAAAAGAGAGAGAAACAGACCAAGACAGAAACAAACCTTACATTTATACTGTAGAATAATATTTTTGTTCATCCAGGGTTTCATACATGTTTTCATTTTATAAATAAAACAACCTACACATTGTACAGTTTTTTGCTAAACTATCTCAACTTTTCAAAGAACTGTCCAACGCTTCAGTGAGCAAACCAGCGATGATCCCGTTAAATGTATATACCACTTTAGCGTGCACCAATGATGACATTCCTTAGAATTGGGGGAATTTCGTGTTTTATGCGCGGTCAGTACATACACACGTGAAGACTTAGTTATCAAGCTACGTACTAGCGTGTCATGTTATTGCGCAATGCATTATAGGTTTCTAAGAAGTTCTTGCCTGTATTGTAGCATGCAAAGTAGCAAGATAACAAAGACAACCATCCCATTTATGCATTGGCAATTTGCGCTACACAAAAACAAAACAAAACAAAACAATTACAAACATTTTGCGACTGTCTTTTAACCCCCCAAAAACTGGAAAATTTATAATTTAACACATTAAAGCTGATTTCCGCTTTGAATCAGAGATTTCACAGGTTGTAATATAATAAATGTAAGAAACACTGCTTTGCAGCCAATGATTGTAATTTGGAAACATTTCTCTAAATGATAATTGGTAATGAGCTTAGTTGATTTTTTTGATGTCAGTTAGTTACCAGTGTTAAAACATACATGCATCAAGTCCATTTAGTTCCTGTATAGGAAATGGCAATCATTGATAATGATTTACTTTCTCAACATAATAACAGCAATAAGGGAAATGATTTATATCAATAACTCAACTGATTCAACTTAGTAACAAAGAAGACATTGCATTCAAATCTCACAAGTTCTTTTTTTTCATAACTGATAAAGTACTGAATAGTATCAGTAAAAACAAAAATAAAAAATTAATGTCAAAGCTTGCTTGGTATGATACCACTCATCCTAATAAATTATTTCACCTGAAATCCGTCAATTTCAACAATTGTTCATAAATTTGGTCTGTAATATATGAGAAATCATTTAATTTTGAAGTGGTTTAATTGTTTTTAAAACCTGCTTTTCATAATTGTCAGTACACTTAACCAAAAAATTCTATGCAAATTCAACCTTGTGCATTCCTTCCCTAAAATGTTATGTGAATTGGATCAGATAAATTTATAATTAAAAAGATAAGTACACAACATCGTGGGGAATGTATTTTGTTATTGTTTGAATTGATGTTTACCTCGTCAGTTGACATGAAATAATCGGGATCAAACTGGCTCACTGAAGAATATGATCCGCGGTCCTTGCGGGTCCAAGTCATGGCAGTAAAATCCTTACAATGGTAGCTGTGTAGATTCAAATACTACAAGACGTCTGACTGCTTGCTACATGTAGGTATTTCTCATCACAATGTCAATGGAGTATGAAGTAGTCCGATAATTAATCAAGATTTCTTCTCAAACACCCCTTAAACTAAAGTCTTGGAATGATGTACAGTCAAGATTCACTCATACGATATAAATCCTGGCTCCAACTAAATGTACCTGTTCAATCAAACTACAATTTGGTTGAAACCTTCCGGTGCAGTGAATACATGTGCCTTCCATAACCTTCAGGTATCTAGTTGATTCATTGTCCACATCTTTTCCTTGATACAGTACTATGGTTACCTTGATGATTAAGGTTTCTGCCTCTATCAGGCAAATGTCTTAGTGCTGCCTTGGCACTGGCACTCCTAGTATGTGAGTGATCTAACAGATGACAGCCAGGCAGAAGAGCAACTTCAGAGCATCCATCTTGTAGTCAGCTTCTTGAGGACTTCACATAAACCACTAGACATTAACCACACTGTTGAGTGAATGAGTCTCAGTCTGAGATGCAAGGCGGTGGCCTATAGATACGTTATACACTGTTCATGTATCCAAGATGCAATTCCTATGTGCGTGCATGCATACATGCGTGCAGCATTCTATCTGATGATGATAATGATGATGATAACTAGTCGAAGCGGACCTCCATCAAATCACCATCGAATCAGACCCGGCCTTAACACGTCAGCTTCATCTACAAGCCATCATGGCGCTGGGCGTACTTGACTAATGTAAAGGGTTAAGCAGTTCACCCACACTGCCTAGCTTGTGAACGGGGCGTGCTGTATTCAGTTGGGGCCCTATGGAGTATTAGAGATGCAATCCAATGCATGAAACATCAATACACACGCACACACGCATGACTATTTTTGAAATTCTGCATGCGCTGGCTTTAGTCAAGGTGATTATTTATACGGACGCGGACCGCACCACTACCATTAAGAATGGGGTTAAGGCAAATAAGCATACAGCGTATACAGTACACAACAACTGACATGTTTTACAGATGTGAAATTTTGACTACGGTTGTCTCCCTGCACCATACATGTACATGTATGCAAACTGTATATTCAGTGCATGTAATTGTTAATCATCCCCCCTGTCTGTCCATTGATCTTACATAGCATGCCATAGTGTTATATTATGATAATGTGCAGATAGTGGCTATACCATTTCACAGGGAGGGCGGCTTCTCCATAGTGGATGCACAGTGGCATACCACCAGGCTGTATGTAGCGGCAGCCCAGACCCCTGCTTAACCGCTGACATTTTCAATAACAATTAGCTCGCTTTCAATATACGCTCGGATATGGAGTCTACAAGCCTCTGGGCTAATAGACTTTCTTATTAAGCAGCCAGAATGTCAAAAAGTTGATCACCATGGAAATTAATACGAGCATGAAATGTATTTCACATTGCACGTAGAGAAAGGCTGATGTTAATTAAAAAATATTAAACTCTCTGAATTATAATTCTGAATCCTAATGAAGTGTTAATTACCTTGACAGTTGATACAAGACATGATATGATGGCTGACATTACTTGTATAAATTGTTCATGAATTGTAAATGAATAGTGTATCAGTACTTGTACATTTATGCATAGCTAATACATGTATTTACCAATGATTTTCAAAGGAAAAGAGTATTTATATGGACAGAACAATCATATTTTTTTATTTCAGAAAATAAAAAAATAAATGTCTCCTATCGGAAGAGGGTTCTAGAAATTGACGTCAAAGCCTCCCTCCCACCGGCCCATGTAATTTTTATTACATGGTAATGTATCTTAATTTTCAATTCAGATACTGGTAGTGTCAATGTTGTTTTTAAGGTACACACACCGGAATACACATGCAGCATAAATGCTTTAAAGGGTGCATGTAAGTATACCTTTGGTTTTTGGAACCTTTTAATCCTATATATAAATGTAGATATATACAATAAAACTAACCTGTGAAAATTTAATTTCAAAAGGTGGTTGCGTTTTTGAGATATCGTCAAAAAATCTGGAGCGGTTATGTACTCGCAGGAAGAATAATCCGTAATTGGAATACACAATCTGAGAAACATTATTGTCAGTAACGTTTCTCAGATTCAAATTTGGGGGGATAAGAACTTATATCTTTTTCCATAACCACATTACTTTGAAGTGAAATGATTCTCAAAATGCTTTATACTATCGAAAGCTGCTATACGTCTATCCAAGTAGATTTTAAGAGTGATTACCAAGCGTATACCTTCACTTTAACAATCACTGAAGAGAAACCCTAGTGATACATGCAATTCAATGCTAGTACAATTTATGTGTCCATCTCAGAAATATTTCCACGTGAATTTTTGTTATGTTTGACCAAACAGGTAATGAATACAGGTGTATGTACATCAACACCCAAAAAGTAGGTTGTAACATCTGTTTCAATACAGAACATGTGATTTAATGCGTATAAATGTATGTTTGTTTTTAACTACACTTAACAAAAACTGCAAGTGCCTGCTTTGATTAAACTTTTTCTTAAATGAAGTCCTTAAAACTATATAATTAGAATGAATTTAATCACTGACTGACTCTCTTTTGGTATTTTTAAGTCTTTGTCTTTGGACGTTCAAGCTTAAAGTTTAAAAGTCTCTTTAGGGGGACTTTGGCATTGTATAAGATTACTTTATTATTTTAATTAAAATCATAATGTTTATTATTATTATTATTATTGTCTGTTCACATGTACACTGTACTTGTACATTGTATCTGTAAAAAAAAATAAAACACACATGTACCAAATGACTTCATCCATCCATTTTGTGAGACAAACTTTTTGAGAAAAAAATCTGCTGGGAAGGGTTCAAATGTGAGACCATTTGACCTAACAATTTTTGGCACAAACTTGTTTAAATGAACTTGTTTTCTGTACACGTCTGCATGGGATCAGGTTGGCTGAGTGGTTTCTTTCCCTGCCTTTCACCTCTGTGAACCCCAGTTCGAATCCCACCTCAGACCAGAGCCTTGCATGTGGATTGGGTTTTCTCTCTTCGGGTTTTCTTCCCACATCTAAAACTGAACATTTCTTCTCATATTCTAATCATCCTGCCATTGGCGCTAATTGTGCTGTTGCATGTGTAATAAATAAGTCTTGTTAATTTTGATTAGCGTACTACGGTGTGGTTTTCTGAAGCATTTTGTAGTTTATTGCGAGGGAAGTTGATCAGTAACTGGAATAAAAGGAAACATGAATGCACTTTCTCCACCAAAGAAAAAAGCATTTAAAACAATTAACAAATGCATTTGATTGCAATAATTCCTAGAAGTTGATTGTTTAATTGAATTAACTGAGTGACTATAAAACCATCTGTCCATGTGTGACATTTCGTTCCTAAAATTCCTGAAACAATTCAAGATTTACGACATTTCTTAAATGTTACGCAGTTCTTGTGGGGACCAATGAAAGTGGACTGAATATCAGACATCTTTCAATATTAAGCTCATGGTTTTATGTGTTGTTCTTTTGTTACGTAAATGCACACATATCATTTGGTTTCCAAGTACACACGTAGAATCAATTTAACTTGTGAATAGAGGTTTTACAGCTGACGTCACTATAGCCCCGCCTACCGCAACGGCAGCCATCTTGCCGGTCAGGGTTAGGATCTTGCCGCTGTTCATTGACCGGCAATATGGCGTCTCAAACACATAGAAAACCTCTATATGGTGACAATTTAGTGTAAAATACATAGTAAGTGACTCCCTTTTACGTGTAAAGCATTTCGCCAAATCAAACTTTAAAAAGACAGATACATGTACATTCTCTTTGAAAAAATAGTGGTCTCCATTCCACAAGCTTACTTTTAGGAGACCTCCAGCACTGTGTTTTCAAAGAAAACTGAGTGAATGTCCAGAAATAAACTGAATTGAACTTAACTGATTGCCTAATCTTAAACGCTTTCTGAATAAATAAAGGAAAACAAGTTGGCCATTCCATTGCAAAATTAAACGCACACATGGACACTTAACAAAACTGGCAACTTTCAATTGGTACATGTACTAAATTTAAAGATACTTAAAGAAATGTCTGTTTCTACTTAGTAGATCACTATTTACTGTATTTACTGTTTTTCTAAATCTTGTGGTATTAATGGTTTGAATGACATCAAACAAAAAGCAAATCCGGTAATTTGCATATTTAATTAAGTCATGATTCTCTACAGCAGGTCAAACTGAATAACAAGTCTTAAATTTGACCATAGGATGAGCAAGCATGCTTTATGTACCACTTGGCAAACTTTAAAATGAAGTGGCAAGTGAGGGATCAACAAAAATAACTACCTATTTAATTAATTCATCAATCGATTGCATACATTAATATGAAGTAACCTGATCAAGCAAGTATAATACCTATGTTCCAATGTAAAAAATGGGGGTATAAACAATATTCAAACTAAATAATTACATATTTCAATAAGCTGTTCATAACGAATAGATAAATTAATACAAAGAGGTATATCTACAAATACATACATATAAATAGCATAATTTATTTTTTTAACCCTTTCCCCCACTTGCACTTTCTTTGTGCAATCGCAATATCTTTTAAAGTTTTTTCCATTGAGTCTTTTCATGTTGAGATCAATCATTAATGTTTACTTCAAAAAAGGTAAGAAAACCACGTTGCTAATGCACGTGTTATTAATTAATACATTGTACATGTGTAAACCTGCCCCCCCCCCCTCAATAATGGAATCACCCAAATCTATGTTAATGTTCAGTGCTGGATGATCATGTGATGGCTGTTTAGGGGCCCTGCATGTGGTATCACCATTGCACAGTTTATGTCCTTGATCAACCAATTGGGCTACTCACAAAGTGATCAGCTTTATTGACCATTTTACATAGAAATTCTTGTCAAAAGATACAACCAGATACTTTAAAAAGAAGCTGCGGACAGGAAAGTTCACGCAGAGGGTTTCTTCTTGATGATTGCAACCCAAATTCTCTTGAGTAACCCACCTTGAAGCTATAGCGTCAGAAATAGACATTCAGTCAAGTTCAGAGGAACTGGCTGGAATGCAAATTCTTTCCTTTCTCTGTGGCTGAAATTTGGCTTGAAATTTGCAATAGCTGTCATGGAAGCCCAACTTTAGTGCAGCACCATGAATTTTTGGGTTACCATCGGCCCAAAATTAACTGCTTGCAGGGCAAACTCGTTCCTATAAAGCCTATATTGTTCAACTTCACACACACACATTGATTGTTTCATACACAACAGAACTCAAAGATGTTTTAACAGGAATGAAAAGATGATTTTCATCCATCTTTTATTGCTGTTACAATGAGTTTAACTTGAAGAAACAACTGCGCACAAGATTGGGTATGTCCACTCAGCCAAAGCCGAGTAGCTGTGTAGACATTATGTGTAGGCACAGCAATGTGATGAATGGCATTGCAGCCTTAAGACAGAGCAAGTTCTGAAAAAGCCTATTTTGGTGGCACACTTAACTTTAAATTGTCCAACCATCTGAACTAACATATTTAACTGCTACCAAGTACATGTAATTTGGAGCGTTTGGAAACCAAATGATGTATGGCGTGACTTGGCCGAGCGGACAAGAACACCAGACTCAAGCTCTGGTGTTTCTGATCAGCAGAGTGTGGGTTCGAGTCCCGGTCGTGACACTTGTGTCCTTCAGAAAGAAACTTAACCAATATTGCTGTGTCCTTTGGATGGGAGGTAAAGCCATAGGCCATGTGTGTTGTGTAATGCATGTAAAAGAACCCAGTCCACTTATTGTAAAGAAAAAGGGTTCACCCCGGTCTTCCTGGTCTGATTGCGCCACAGCACCTTGTAAACCATTACATGGTGTTATAAATGAATAGGCCTCATACTTCAAAACGTAGCTCCACATACCTTGCAGGAAAAAATACTGAGCGCTTTCATACACCCATTTGGATGTGACAAAGCACTATATAAGAACCAAGTATTATTATTATTATTATTATTATTAATGAATGTTAGGGACATAGCTTTATGGTGATCGCAATCCTTTAAGGCCCATTTGTCCTTGAATCACATGGACTAGTCATCCGCGCATTCCTGCGATCACCAGATTCTGAGCCTGTTACCAAAGACAGTTGGGAGACTCTTTCATCCTCCCCACCATGCTGGCTGGCCTGCCCAGCCATGAGGCACGCCCCTAGGACTGTCTCATGTTCCAGGCCATGCTGGTGACGAGTTCCTGCCAGCACCTCGTCCTTGAGCAAGCGGTCACGCAAACATATGACCAGGTCGCCTGAGCGAGGCAGAAAACCACACTCTCACTGGTACTATGGTGTCAGTGGTTGACGTGGATATCCTTATTTATCAGCAAATCAAGAATTCCACCCACCATATTCCTCGCAACTCTGCCAAGGTATGGACAAGAGAGCCTCACCCCAACTCAGAACCTAATCTCACCATGGATGTAAATCCACCTTAAAGGTAGGGTATACTTTTGGTAGTTGTCAAAAGACCAGTATCTTCACTTGGTGTATCCCCAACATATGCATAATATAACAAACCTGTGAAAATTTGGGCTCAATTGACCATCGAAGTTGCACGAAAATAATGAAAGGAAAAAACACCCTTGTTGCATAGAATTGTGTACTTTCAGATGCCTGAAGCCTTTCTCAGATTCAAATTTTTGTGTGAAAAATTACCTCTTTCTCAAAAACTACATTACTTGAAAGGAGGACGTTTCTAAAATGGTTTTATAATATCAACAGCTCTCTAGTGTTCTTTATCAAGTAAGTTTTTATGGTCAAATTGTTTTGGAGTAATTACCAAAGGTATATCCTCCCTTCCAAAAACATTTCCTTTTTGGTCGAGACCACCATATTCTCATTTGACACGATTCCCCTCCCCTTATTATATTTGATTTGTTGATTACTGTCTCATGCTTTGTTCTAAACCTCGACTTCTATGACTTTGTAACTCGAGTTAAGGTAAATTTGGTTTCCTTATTTATACATAAAATGTATTTACAAATAAAGGCATGCATTTCCAAACGTTTTTAATTTAACAGTTAACAAGACAACCCAATTAAAGAAATTATGCATGAAAATGTTTGAGCTTGAGTTTGAAGTTCGTGAAAGGTTACAGACAGTATTAGAAATTTACTTGAGCACAATTAATGTTCTACACCACCTTTCAATTGCCAAAAAAAAGAGAAAACAAGTTGAGAATCTTATTACAGGGTTTACGATGTCCACTTCAAATCATTTTGATATCTTTTGCAAATGACAATCATGAACTCAAGTACACAATCGATCTTAATACCAGATGCAAAATAACCTTATTTTGGAAGATTCTAAAACTCCCATTATACGTTACGTGAGCAGACGATGTATACATGTACACGTACGTTCAAACCACTCTAAAGCCCCAATTTACCATTAATTGAATTTCCTACACTAATTTGTACACACCATGTTCACATGGTACTACAGTACTGGGGTTGAAGTGTCCATTGTACAAATACTTAGCCTGTAGAATGAAAATGGGCAAACTATACATCAACAGAGGGCGCCCTTTCATTGTGTCATCCTATTTTCTTCCTACATTATACACTGTACATGTACATTACACAGTAGATGTACATGTAGATCCGACTGTGCAGTTGCAGACTGTTTTCCTCAGCAATGTGCTAACTAAGTCAATTCGCCGTACTTTTGATCGCGTGAGGGCGTCTTTGAAACAATTTCACATGATGCAAAACAAGTAAACGAACTGGGGTTTTGTTTTGATTGTTATTATTATGTTTATGTATTTCGTCATTGATGCAAGAAAAACTACATACAGGCAATTAAAATAAGATGAAACTGTAATTGTGCTGTGACAAGACATTCCCTGATGAAAGCGCCCTCAAGCTGTCAAAAGTATGGTCAATTCTTAGATGATTTCTTTTTCAGAGGTTAGACTGCTTTTGTAAACTTGCCTCATTACAAGTACTTTAACTCTGACTCAATGTCTTAGGTATTTTACAAATCTTCTGCTCATTTTAAAGGCAAAGTATACCTTTGGTTTTTGGAATCGTTCAATTGTTTTAATCCTATATAAATGTAGATATATACAATAAAACTAACCTGTGAAAATTTCGTTTCAAAAGGTGGTAGCGTTTTTGAGATATCGCAGAAAATCTGGAGCGGTTTCGTCCACGCAGGAAGAACTAATCCGTAATTGGAATACACAATCTAAAAAACGTTCCATGCATGAAACGTTTCTCAGATTGGAATTTTTTGAATCCCTTTCTCTAAAACCACATTCCTTAGAAGGGAATCTTTTCTAAAAATGTTATAAATTATCAACAGCTGCAGTGCTTCTTACCGAGTAAGTTTTATGCCTTTATGGTCATTCATTTTTTTGAGTAAGTACCAAAGGTATACCCTCCCACAAAATAACAACAACAAAAAAATCCTATTTTATCAACCTATTCATACTGAACATCATTGTACAATACATTTAATTACACGTACATCGGGAATAAAATACATTTTGGTTTTATTGGTGTTAAGGGTAAAACCCCAAAAATAAAACATAAACAAGGGAGGGATGTTTTTAAAAGATTTGCATGGTGTGGACAATAAGGAAGCAACATTTAAGTAAACTTGCAAGTACAATCATTTGTACATCTCTTGTGGGAGTAGTTTTGGCTCTGAAAAGCCGTTGTTGTGGTCTCAATGTTCCGATCCATCATACTTTGCTAATCTTCAGGACGTTGTTGTTGAAAATTTGACCCTGTACATGTGATATGATGACATATTTCAATGGTTGATCATAACATGTAGTTGTACGGTGTAACTGCTGTGAGTAACAGACAAATCCCACCTGAAGATAAATTTACATACATGTACATGTATGTACATGTAGTATAATGCTGTTTACCAACAGACGAAAGAACATATAGACTTGTTGTATTGAGTGTGTGACAATATTGGTCATTCACAAATACATTGTACATGTCTTTATAATACTTGAGTTGCCTTTCCAATTACAAGTTTTAATTTGAACCTTTTTTTATTTATATACCACCTTCTTATGGAGCTATACAGATTCCTTCAGATACACGAACTTTGAAATGCAAAATTCATTCCAACAATTATAATACAGTTTTCCTTTAAAAATCCATACTGTACCATAACACTGCCTGACATCCCTTTCCATAAGCCATTTTGAGATATGGCGGACACATTACTATAACACTGTTTGGTTTGGGTAAATTTGTCTGTATAACCCAAATCCTACAGTGCACTCCTATACTAGTGTCCACCATATCTCAAAAAGGCTAATTGGACTTTAGTAAACATCATTTAAACTTAGTTCCACTAAGGTTCCTTCCTCCATTGTTCCACATAAAAGCATGACTGATGATCTGGAAACCTAGACTAGACTTATTCAACATGCATCAATGAGCCAGAACAAGGGTATTCTCTTCATCAAATAATTCTGCTCTTGGCAATTCAGAAAATCTAAACAGTTTGTACCTCATAACAGTAAACAACACTTGCAATAAATATGGGGCAGGGAGACGCTGTATAATTCATCCAAGCATGCCCACGTTAATGGCAATTTTAAAAAGACACTTGTCAATATGAATACATGGACCTACAAATGTCTACCAAAGGAAGGGCATTGCAGTATTTGTGACGTAATCGCTTACTTTCATGAAAGTTTCACAGATTGATTGCATTTTTGTGTGTTTAGTTGAGAACTACATGTATGCCCAAATACAGAATAAGAATGTCCGAACCTTTACAAAAACCATGTAGTAGGCCCCTATTACTCTGCATTTTCAAGGCTATCTGCCATGAGCTGTAGAATTTTGCCCATTTTTATCCTCAAGTAATTTTGTATACTAATGTAAAGTGAAAATAAATGTTGCAATGAACTGAAGTGGTATATTTGTTACCTAGAAGTAAAGAAGGGCAGCATGCATGGCAGAAGAATGTAATTATTCGCTGTAGTACCGTAATTTTCGGATTATAAGCCGCCCGGCGTATAAACCGCAATGCCCCAAAAAATAAAAAATAAGATTTAGGTGTCAGCGTATAAGCCGCCCGGCATATAAACCGCAGTCGCGAGCGCACACAGGAGAGAGGCCATGCGTATTTGCGGTCCTTTGTGGCGATGTGCAGTGACTGGCGGGCGGCACATCAGTCATTGTACGTCGCCACAAAGTGCGAGTTGCGTCGCAATAAAGTCAAAATGTATTAAAGTTAACAACATTGATCGTTTTTGTAATGGTCTATTAGGATGGACTACAGCAAGTGGGCATATTTCTTTTTTATTTGTATCATTATTGTGACAACTGCAACGTTGTAGTTACCACGGTCAGCGCCGGTCGGTCCTGACCGGCCCCAGCTTTAAATGACCGGGGATCGAATTAAAAGTTAACAAACTCCGACCGGCATAAATTTATATATTATAATTATTAAAATTTCCCTTGAAATAAGAGAAAAATAAAGAAAAATCTCATTGTAAACTCCTAATTATAGTGTGTATTTATTTCCCTTAAAACAATCAAAACAATTTTCTTTTCCAAAACCTGCGATTATTGCTTACATGGGCTGCTTGAAGCTGTGTGAGTTGGCAGCGGCAGCACACACGAGTCATATCAAAGTCTGCTCTAAAAAGCATGCACCCATCTCCGGCGTGCGTTTATTATTCAGAACGATGTCTGTACACGCATTTACTATGGCAGCCGGTACCCAGAAGTAAGCCATTTTGCAATGACGTTTATCGTGTGATTTTTCTCTGTGTGGAAGGGCAACCTAACTATATTTCTTTTGCAGCTATCTCGTACCTCGTGCTCACGATCGTGCCTTGTGATCGACCCCACTATATAGTGAGACATTACGGATTATATGATGGGTCCGAGGATGACAATTATTTTTAAAAGCCGCTGGACTAACATCATTTTGATGTTCAAAGTGTTCATAAATATGGACAAAAAAACGGTCTTGTTGAACAGACAGATTTCCTTAAAAAACTATGGAGTAAAAAATGGGACTTTTTGTGACCCATTCATCTGGAATAAAAACGAGGCAAGGCCTTGTAACGGCGGACAAGGTTGGTGGTGCATAAAATGTTTTTTTTAAAACAATTTTCAGAGTGAGTTTGGCGGTGTATGATTTTCCCTGTCTGTTTTGTATTTGTTTTTAGAATATTTTACAAACGATCTTTCTTAAAATAATGTACGCTGTTTTTCTTTTCTTTCTACAATATTAATATGTCGGCATATAAGCCGCCCGGTGCATAAACCGCAGGAGTTCAAAAAAAGGTCAAAATCAACGTATAAACCGCGGTTTATAATCCGAAAATTACGGTAGTCATGGTAGTGTGCTCATCAATTTGATCGCAAAGATAAAAAGCCAACATTTTGGTGAAGATAAGAGTGTACTTATAAGCACTTCATGTATGCAGCACTTTTGTAAAAGTGTTAACTGTATCTAAAATTGTGCTCTGCCGACAATGTGCTGTACATATGTGTATTCGACAAGAAATGTAAATTTGTCTTTATGCACTAGTTGTCCCATTACTATTTTCATATTATAGCTACAAGGCTAAACCATGGAGGAAGGAAACGAACACACAAAGGTGTTCATGTGTGGGCAAAACTGGGGTTAACACCAAGTAAATGTACACGCACATGTAGGGTTTTCTCATCATTGGTTTTTGTCATCAATAAATAATGCATGTAGCGAAATGATCTCAAATTGTCTTGTTTGATTGTGGTTTTGTGGAACACGTTCAGAGGGCGTTGCTTGGAACCCGATGTGAAGACTTTCTCAAGACCGGACCAGGTCTGCCGTGTCAAAACTGCACAAATAATTCATGAGAAATTTGCATACAAATTATGCAGCCACACCTGTGCCTGTGGGCTGAGTGACATTGTGTATTGGAGTCATGACAGCGTCTTGGATTCTACTTGATGATACTCACGGGACAAGCTGTGACTGGTCCCCACTGTGGTCGCGCTTCATGTTCAATTACCGCAGGCTGCGGGTGTGTGTCACACATTTGTACAGTGTGAGTACGCATGGATGCATACTTAACATCACATGAGCAAAAATGCCCCGAGTAAATACAACACTTATGTCTTGTCTAGCAAACTAATACACATGTAAATGTGTCCGACATTTCAAATTCCCTTCCCATCAATTTAGTCATTTTCAAACTTTGCGGATCGGAACATTTTTATGTGTTTTAAAAGATATGTAAATGTATGAAAACATTTATGTAGGTAAACCTTTCAAAAGCAATTGTCTTTACACTACTGACTATACAAGTATGTTCATGTTTATACTGTATACAAGTAATGTATGTTCATGTTCAAGACAACAAATTACTATTAAATGCCAATTTGTTTGTTCAACACATTTTGAAGTTCTTCAAAATGTCCATGCAGTGCTCTTAGTTCAAATGACATCACTTGAAAACCAAAGTACAAATAATGGCTGCCACATTATAAGGTAAGCCAAACAAATGTCTGCACATCAAAACCAGTCAAATAACTGAAGTGTACATGTACATGTACAGTAAGTATCCTGTACTCCGTTCCTGCCAAAGTTTTGCTGATTGTTTACAAAACCGGCAGTTAGTTTAAAAAAACAAAAAACACAAAAACTATGATTACATCGGAAAGACAAAGAATGTTTGACAGTGTAAACTGTTAAACAAATGGTTGAGCACACTCCCTGATTTTTACCATTGGCAAACAAAACAAAGTACATCCACACATAATCGTAAAGCAATAATGTGAAACTTAATTGATTGAAGAGGCTTTGAACTCAGAATTCTGGGTTTGACTGACATATAAAGGTTGGTAAAGGGTAACGTGCTACTGGTGAAAATGTCAAAGTACATGTAGGCCTACTGTGCGTTTTTTCATAATCGAAAGAATCAAGAAAGGTGTACAGAAAGAAAATTGTAACAGGGGTTAAAAAAAATAGTAGATTAACCCTAACAGTCCTTATCCCCTCAAACTCCAACAGTTTGTTTTGTTGGGATATGATGGGTTGGGTACTGTGTACTATAGATAAAGTGATGGAATGCGATGGAATGGGTACTGTAGACTTGCAGTTCTCTGTTGGACTTTGTTGGATTGGGTATGGTGAATTGCAAGGAGGAGGAATAAACAACTGACAAAGGCATATGATGTTATTGTTTGTATGTGGTGCATTGTTGATCCCATTGTTTCTTACAATGGCAGACCCAACCATTCAACCATGGTGCAGTAACAGTTGTTGGATTTTGCTGGGTTGGGTTATGCCAAACCCCCCTCTTCATACTTTGAACAGGACCAAGGATACACACTCCACCAATATCCAACAGTTGGACTAGGTACTGTTATTACAACTGCACTGTTGGAGTTTGATGGGTTAGGTCCAGTGAATTAGCAGTAGCACTGTTCATGTTGGAATTTGATGGATTGGGGAAAGTTTTTAACAAAGGTCGGTTGGGAGTTAGGGTTAATCTCCATGGCGTGAGGGTAAATGAATATATACATGTAGACCTGGTTATGCTTTGAAAATGTAACATACATGTAATCACTAAGATCAGTGCTAAACCGCTACAATTAGGACAAAACTTGTGTTCTCTACAAGCAGAATGTGTCAAAGGCCTCAAAGAAGAACACATCGTATGGCTGCTAAGATTGTCATGTCTTGGAAACAAGTCATGGCCAAAAGATGTAATGAAAGTAAATGGTAGGGGCCTATTGGTTAAAGAATGAAGCAATTAAACCAAACCTCCTTTTCACTGTGCAATACATGTGGATATGTACACATGTAATACATGCACAACATACTTACAAGGCGTACATGATAAATGTATTTGCACCATTCCTAAGCACTCCCAATCATTACCCCCGTCAGATAATCAAACTTTAAAACTGGAAAAAAAAATTAAAAATTTTGATTTTTTTTTTTACTGGTAAACACTGTTTTTAATAGTTGTACCTTATGGAGACTGAAGACAATAGAAATGCATATGACGTCATTAGAGTAGGGCGCCCTCGCCTAGAGGTCAAAGTGAGGTGGTTCATTGGCCAATCCTGTGCGCCGCACGTACAAATCTGCGCGTTTCCATTGTTTCATCATCGGTTTAACTCTTAGATAGCGATTGGATGACGTCAATGCATAAGGTCCATAGGAACAATAGGTCTCCAAAGGGGAATTCTATTAAAGAGAGGGACAGCCACATTTTGTGTACAAAGTCTATGGGAGGATGTTAAGCACAGGGACAAAGAACAATAAGAAGTCTCCACAGCCCAGGGATGCAAAAATAGGAATGTGTGTTCAAGTGATATGAAGAACGTGTACACACGATTTGCAATATCAATAAAATTAGGAAAAGAGAAAATTGTTATAGTTCCTACAAGTACTTACATGTATAAACCAATTTCATAGAGCTGCTTAAGCAGAGAAAGTAGCTAAGCACCAGAATACATGTAAGGTTACCAGCCAATATGCGGCATCTACATGTATGACTGATAACCTGCTGATTTTCGCTTCCAAGAAAATTGTTGAGCAAAATTGTCCGCTTAAAAAGCTCTTTGAAATTTGGCCCAGGTTGAGAAAAGACATACATTATTACATAAATATGTACCTGTTCAAAACCTCTATTGGATGACATGGATGTCAAAATAATTGTTCAAAACATTCTCAGACCAAAGATGACAAAACTTGCAGCAACGAATCATACATGTAGACTAAACTGGTATTTGGTTCCTACATGTTTGTACATACATGTAGGTACATGTACACTGTATACATGTACCATCCACCCCCGTATCCATCAAGTACAGGTACATGTACAATGTACATGGTTGCATTATACATGTACCAGCATATTTTGTTTGGTGATATTTTTGGGTGAAACTTGCAACGAGGAATCATGTAGCCTAAACCAGCGCTTGGTTCCTACATGTACATACATCGTACATGTACCATCCACCCAAACAGAATCCATCAAGTTAGTGTAAAGTACATCATGTACCACCAGCATGTTTAGTTCAATTTTTGGAATATAAGATGCAAAAAATATAAGCCACGGTACCAACAAATCTTTGAAAACATTTGTAGACGTTGGTGTACAAGCTGCATCGGTGAATAAGCCGCACCGAAAAAGTGCCTGATTTGTTCATCACCTGCACAGAAGATGTTCGCTTTCAGATGCTTTCAGATCTTTGAATATTTAGTGAGGTTGGATCAATCGTGGACTATGTGTACATACATGGTTTCTTATTTTCTGGATGTAAATGAACAAAATTTATATATCAAACATATTTTGCAAGATTTGGACTTGGTTTGCTTTGAAAACGAATGACTAAACCGGATATCATAAGGGTGTATTTCGATCATGTTTTTTGTTTTGTTTTAAACAAAACAAAACAAAGGTAATTTCACCACAATAATTCCCTTATACAATCTCCCACAGTTTAAGTCATACCTCCATGGACTAGACAAGTACTTCCATTCCAATATTATTTCATATTCAATTAGAAACAAAAGGTTTTTTTGCGACTGTTTTGTAGGTGCAAAAAATGCTAACGCTACTTTGAAACCTCGTGCGTAACCAAAGTCGCCCAATTTGGCATATTGATCGGTGCATTAAAATTACACTGAGGCCATAAAATCCTCAAATTTTATTCAAAAACACTACTTATCAATATAGTTTGTAAATATAAAATAACAACTGATTACTTGCTGTAAATAAATTCTAAAAATTATGATGATTTGCCCAAGCATTTTCCATTGCGCCATTGTTCTAATCTGGCTTCCCTCGTGCCTCCCCTCATTATTACCGTCATTGGGGTCTGCACACAAAGCAAAATTTGCACAAAATATGTCCATGTTGGAGAGACTAGTAATTCGCAGTGTGGTGCCCTTCATGTCCAATGCGCTTGCTACATTCAAATTAGGGTAGGGACATTCAACCATGAGGAACCAGACCACTGAGTTGAGCATGCAATCGCCCTAGCGCTGGATCATGTCATACTTACATTTTACCAGTAGCACTGCACACATTGACATGTCGCACACGCAAGTGCAGAACTGATATCAGAATGTGCGATCATTTTAAATGTTGTTACCCCCACCCCACCCCATTACTTGTCAATGTTGGTTACCAAATTGAAGTTTGACAAATTTGCTGGTTTAATTTTAGTCAAATATTGCCAAAGCTCACTTTACTAATCCCTATATAAGCCCCCCAGAATACAACCGCAGAGCTTGTTGTCGGCATGAAAATCAAGTCGTAAGCCACAACTAATATTCTGAAAATTCTGGTACTCGACAAGCACACTGTAGGCCCTGCACAAAGAAACAACATTGTTCCTCAAGTAGCAGAAACCTTACAAAATACACATATTTACAAACCCTACAGTCCTTTTTAGTAACTTACATACATACATGACTTAAATCGTCTGTTTGTAGGAAGCATTATGCCCCCCTTTCATGAAAGTTCCACAAAGCAGCCACCTAATAATACTGAAATGAAATTTCCACATCGTCTGCCTTCACACAAACCATCAATCACTAGTTTAAAATAACAAGAACGGTCGCTGGATTTGGATTAAATAACCAACAGCTAATTAGAATCCACATAATTTAATAGTGTACACATTCTCATCAAACCCCAAAGGTTTTAATTTATTTTTTTAATTTAGGAAACATGTAGCATTACATGTACATGTACATGTAGTTAAATGTCTGTGATTCGGACTCTGCAACAATGTTGATTGGACAAGTCATGCAGTCTTGAGCCACGTCCCTTAATGTATCCAGTGTACACATGTTCATGAATTCTCATTATTAATAATAATAGAAAAACACAATAAATAAAACATAGTATCCATGTATTAAAGTATGTCCATACAATTGTACACAACCATGCACGCATTGTTACAGCTCCCACTGTTATCAAAGATGATGTACGGTATTTGATTCACACAAATGCTGAAATGAAGGACAAACAAGGATGCGTCTCAATATACTTGGCTGTCATTTTGTTTACCTCCATGTCAAAGTTTACACCACAAATGTACCTTGGATTAAAGGCACTAGCCACGTTTGGTAATTACTCAAAATATATTTTTGCATAAAAACTTACTTGGTAACGAGCAACGGAGAGTTGTCGATAGTAAAAAATTGTGAGAACCAACTCCCTCTGAAGTAACATAGTTTTTGAGAAAGA
>JAJGQC010000350.1:0-25000 GCA_021014325.1 Plazaster borealis
CTTTGTCTGGTTACGCTACTGTATTTTAGTAAGAACTAATGAAGAATCATGGTTGTGGCATGTTTTGAAATGATCAAAGAACATACAAACTAATGAAAACATAATATGTAATCATTTTTTGCAGTCTGATAAGTTTAATTGGAAAACAGCATCCAATATTGCATGTGTGTTTTTCTTGATGTAGGTGACATAACTCTGCCAGGAACTGTGAATGGCATTGATATCAATGAAACTCTAGTGACATTGACCGGAGCTCATGAGATCACTAGTGCCAAAACCTTCACCAATGATGTCTACATTGAGGGGGATCTGCTCGTTGCAACTGTCAATCATGTTAATCTTGTTCACTTTGAACAGGATATTATTCATTTGCTTGGGAATTACACCATTACTGCTGATAAGGTAACTTGATGGTTAAAACAAAAAAATTAATTACTGTTTGACAACTTTATAATTAAAACTAAAATATCCAGTAATAAACTTATAACTAAAATAGTTAATGCCATTAATTGTCATCACTAGAACTTGAAGCACCTTATTGGTGCTGCTCCTGGACGTTGGGAGCACGGCGTGACGAGGCCGAGCAGGCTAATACATCAGACTCCAGTGGAACAACCTGAATCTCCTTCTTTCAATTTGTTGGTGTCATGTTTACAAAATGAAGAAAATGTTTGAGAAATGATCGAGAAATTTTCGTCTCTACTTATTTTGAAAAAAGATCAGAGAAAAGACTTCATAATGGGAACAAAATATTTGTAAATTCTTTAGTAGAGGGGTTAATCTCTCAGCATTGTGCCATGATTCACGATTAATGTTTTTGCTTATGTGCTTTTTGTAAAATAAGTGATCAATTAATGAGTATCTCCTTGAATTACAAAAGAAAAAAATCAATAGAAACAAAGGAAAATTAGTCTATAATACCAATGGGAGATTGTCAATGTTATTAAAGTACTGTAAATCATGACAAAAAATCTGGTGCTGGTGTTAAAATTGAATGCTTGTAAATTTGAAGAATGGGTGGAATTTACTAAAGTACTTGCAGTTGAGGCACAAATTCAATTTAAGATTCTGTTACTTGTGTACACATTACTACTTACATTATAGTACATTTCATATCTCATGTACAACATGTTTCTCTGTTTTAATGAAGATGTTCTCCAGTGAAGTGATGGTTCTCAATGATACTACAGTATTGGGATTAGTTGATGGCATAGACGTTCAACAGATGTACCATGACCATCAAGCCATTGCATATTGGCTGTACTGGCAGATATCTTACATTAATGACACTGTGCGAGAAATGTGCCAAACTATTAACAGTCTGCAGTTTGCTGTCATGGGTAGGCACTCACATGATTGTCCTATTCATATCATTTTAACCAACAGATGTCAAAGCTTTTCGTTAAATACATACATGTGTATTTTAGTAAATTACTATCCAACATGTCCAATGGTTGTCATGTACAATGTTAATCATGTCTGATGTGATATCTGTAGTCGTCTGTTTGTCATCTGTCTTCTCTTGTATCGAGACAAATTAACAATTGATTGAAGATTTAGCCAATATTTTTACTCACCATTAATAAATAGAGTTTATGCACTCTGATTGGTTGAAGACTCATGTGCGGGTGTATAATACATGTGATATAAAGACCGGCCCTGTGAATTAGCAAATAAATGGCCCTTAAACAAGCATATTGTTTTGTAAAAGTTATGTATACACTTATGCATGTTGTGTAGGAAACTATTCAACCAATTTCTTTGTGCATATTTTTTATTTATTTTCTTATTTTGGCAAGAGATTTTGGTGCCGCGTGCATGCACAAACAATGTATTAATTTTAGGTAGCTGGTTCGCACGTGAAGGCAACATGAGGCTAAGCATAAAGCCGAACACCAATCAAATATGTCCATACATGGTATAACTTATTTTCAGAGCTCATAGTCTGGTTAAAGAGTTAATTATGTGTAAGATATTAGGTGCCTCAATGCTAAAGTTGAACAGCCGAAGGAATGGCCCTGGAACATGAGTAGAACATTTCTTTAAAAAATCAGCAAAAGAAAAATCACAAATTTTGAAGATTTTTACTGTTTTTCGTTAATACCACCAACCCATTCATTACCACAAAGTGAAGACCAGGTCATCACACCGTTATTCCCTAATTAATTCATTATTTAAAACTTGTCTGTTTATATTACACATTTTTTTGCATCAGGGCAAGCAGTACGACTTAGCTTTTTTGAGGAAGAATTTCAACTGAACAATTCTCTAGCAACTCTCAAGTTTGACAGCATTCACACAGATGGTGGTTTACTGTTAGCATTTACAGAGAGCAGTGAGGCTGATGTAGACTTTTGTATTGGCACAACATTGTATTTATGTCCAGATGATGAACATGCATGCTATGAGGTTTATGATGAGCCTTTCACTGCAGCATCAAGTGCTGAACTGTTTCAGTTTGACAGTGATATTTTCATGGCATTGGCTGTCAGCGATCAGGTAATGATATATAAGCTTTACACAATGTACATGTGATATATTTTATACAACCTTGAGATATTTTTTTTAATGGCACTACAGGGTGTCAACAAAATGTTACCAATAAACAAAGGAGAAATATTACCAAGCTATGTAAATATTGATCATTATTATGGTTTTATCATAAACTTCATGAACTAGGAGTAAGCTTTCCATTGATATATTGAAAGCATTTTTCCTAAGGTGTTTTGAGAATGTAACTTTTCTTTACTCCCAACCTGCAGTCTAGTGAATAACTGCAGTGTTAAGGTTTTAATGTTAGTTCTCATTGCCCGGTCTGCGCTCCTAACAACATTGAGCAGGGGAGCGGGGAGGGTATGTTTATTGTCACGTGGCCCAAGCATTTTGGCCGGGATTGTAAATTGTAGGATGGAGGGAAACATGCACCAGGCAAGGAGTTCCAAAGACATGCAGTATGTGGAATAAAGCTGTTGGAATGGCTCTTTGTTCTACTTCTCAGCAAAAGGAGAGTGTAAGGGTAAGAAAAAAGCCTGGTTTCACGCGCAAACATCCTAATCAGAGGAACCAGGTCGGACACACTGGTGGCACATTTACCATGAAAATATCTCTAGAAAAGATGGAGAGGCTGGCTACAGACCTACGATGGGAAAACATTGATCACAACTCTTCACCAACAGGATTAACAATAAGCTTCTGCACTCTATCTAATAAAGAGATAGATGACAGGCAGAAGCTCTGTCACAATACTGACAACAGTACTCCATTAGGGGATGTATAGTTGTCTTATACAGGTGGAGAGTAGCATCAGGAGGAAAGAACTTCTGAGCTTTATCGGGCAAATCGTTAATGTAAGCAAGAAAGAGAGCAAGGACCAAGTTCTGAGCCCTGTGGAACACCGGAATTAATATAATGGGCAGGAGAAGATTGACCCTCAAGGACAATCTTCAACTTGCAGTTGAAAAAGAAAGCAGAGATTATAGATAACATTCTGCCTGACACACCATTTGACTGAAGCTTGTGAGAGGCCAGTATGCCATACTTTATCGAAGGCCTTGGAGTTGCCAAGATGTCCAAGGCTAAAGAAAATTACACTACAACAACAAAAACACAGTTTATCAGGTCTTGGTTTGAGACTGTAATAATTTTAAGTAGACGTTAGTACTCTGAGACTGAGACTACAAGGTGTCGAGACTCTGACCGAGACCTAAACCAGCAACAAGCAGTCTTGACACCTACAACTGCAAATGGATGGTGTCTGCCTGGTGGGAGCTCTTTGTGATCTGTACTCCAAGGTTTGTGATCATAGAATTCCAAATCAGATTTCCAGTCGCTTCAAATAAACATAGGCTGTGTGATGATTAGGACAAACTGAAGTTTACTTATTTTCAGGCAAAGCTCAATGAAGTGTACTAATGAATGAAATCCAAAATGTTGGTGAGTTGTTTGCCAGAAAATGGACACTGAAGCTGAATTCAGTACCAGTTGTTGTAAGGAACCCTTTAGTTTGGTCAATAATTTGACTGAGTGGGAGACCTGTAAAAGTTTGATACTTCAATGTCAGGGCATCATCACTCTAACCATGGAAGGGAAATGGAACAAAGATGGGTCAAGATGTGTGTATAGAGATTTAACACTGTCTTTGTGATTGTTTAATGTTAAGGCACGCTACCATACAAATATGAAAACGTTATACACCTTTTGTTCAGTGATTTGGACTGTTACCTCACTGTGTGGTCAAAAAGTTATTAGACTTGAGTCCAATATAAGCCTGGGTGGTGTCACCTGTCTCTATAATTTGCCAAATGGTGCCTGTGTGTCCGTATGTTATTAAATCTCTTCTCTGAATTCTGAATTAAACTATTTCCATCGAAAAGGGGAATTGAGTTCATCTTCTACCGCCCTATTAATGAACAAAACATATTCAAAAGTGAACAAGATATGAGCAATAAAAAAGCAAAAACCCGAAGATTTTATGGGCCTTTTCACTGTTATGGGCTGTATGAGCATTGCTGCAGTGTAAATTAAAAAGAAAATTGCAGATGACGCACAATGGCACAATTGCTAACCCAGGTCTTTTCGCGTCCTACTAAATTTTGGTAAACCTTTATTATTTTTGTTTGTTTAAACAAACGTTCCGATGGAAACACACTTCAGTCCGACAGAGAACCGGGAAGTGATTTTGAAAGGAAGGGAATGTAAACCTACAGGGTTAAGATATATACATTTTTTTACCTACAATATGTTAAATTATTTTAGATACAGTGTAGCATATTTTATTGCATGTGAAATTATATCTTAAAACAATTTGCAGTTTGACTGTCGATCTGTCTGTCTGTATAAATGTTATTGGATCTTCTCTCTGAATTCTGCATTAAACCCTTACAAAATTGCACAGATTGCCATAGATATTGTTTTTCATTTTTTGAAAATCTATATGATGGTACTTTGGAAAAGTTGTTTATTTTAATGCATGTTATATCATGAAAATTGTTTATTACAATGAACTATTTTTTTGTTAATGTCTGAATATGTGGGAATGTTTGTAAATGTTCCAACCACTATGGTACAAGTAGTTGGAAGATCAGCATAATTACCAAACATGGCTACATTTAGAAAAACTGACTTTTCCCATTTTATTTATAATTGAACTTAAACTACTGAAGAACAAAACATAACAGACCCATACACAGTGCTTGTTAACATTCAAGACTTAATTTTCATTTTGATCTTGTACCTGTGTTGGCGTCGCAAAAGCCTGCACGCACTATCGTAGAAAATGGCATTGCGATCTTCGTCTGTTTTCAAACTCCTGGTAGAAGCCACATTTCAAGCTGTATGAACAAATTAAGTCACAACTTAATCTCATCTCTGCAACCAATAATCTGTGGAATGATATTTTAAAAATTGTTGGCTTGTGTAGCCCAAAATTATTCACATACTAAGTGAGGATGTATTAAGTTGCCCAATTGATAAACGTGCAGTTTGTGATCCTGGTAGGTGTCATACAGGCATTGACTTTAGCTGTCGGTTAAACGTTGCTTATTAGTATTGTAGACTTTGGTAGTCAACCCAATATATGGAGATTGTTGCTGAGATTTCTTTAACAAAAACATCTTTCCTGAGCAGGCCAGTTAGCTACAAATTGGAATGGATTTATACGTTTCTTTCTTTTAACTCTGGTCTCAAAGAATTATATCTGTAACTCTGTGGTTAAGGTAATAGTTAATAAACAGGACAGTTCTTTTCAGAACTGAGAAGTCTCCCGAACACCCAAACAATCTACTCCGTGGTAGTAGAATTAAGCAAGACAGTTCTCTAAGAACAAACTCTACCTGGCAAGTAGATACACACATGGTGTTACCGCAAACCAAATAAATATATTGATACCTCACCATGCAACTCTGTGGTTCATAATTAAAAATTGTGGGGGGGTTTTATTTGTTTTTCCCCCCAGAATTTGTGCAAAATTTCAATGGTAATATGGCAAGTATTATATCTTTCAATACTTTCAAACAAAATGATTAATTTTATGTTGTGGAAATTGTAACACTGATTTTAGAGCTTACTACAATTACAAATTCATTTCTAACATTTTGACAGAGCACATTCTGTACTGGCATTTCATCTACGGCTGATGCAGTTCAAATCTTGAAGATGAGCAGTGAATCTTATGAAGTGCGGTTACCAGCTCAGCATGCTGTGGATACAGCCATGTTTGTCATCAATGGAACTTTTTTTGTAGCTGTTGCCAACTTGTATGATCCAACGACAGGTACAACTTAATCCAAATTATTTGTACAGGCACTAAAGTCATCCTATTCTGGATATTTGTTTTTATTTGTTTATTTTATTTTTTCTTTCTTTTTCATTTTACCGTTCTATGGTATTTTCAAATGCAGGAAATAAGGACGTTCAGTCAGTTGTATTTGAATACAACCCTCTAACAGGGAATTTTAGTGAATTGCAATTGATCTCAACCATTGGAGCCACATCTGTTACATACCTGGAACTTGGAGGCAACAGCTGGTTAGGATTTGCTTGCAGTCATGGAACAACCTACTCACTTATACTCATATGGAGTGCTACTATTCATCAGGTACATAATATAGCTTTTTGTCAACTGTTTGCTTGGAAATGAACAAATTGTTAGAGTATTGTTTGCCTGTGATAACCACACAATGATATCGGGCACAGTAAAACAAATATGGATCACTACTTGCTTAGGTGACATGCAACACCAGTAAATTTTGCCCCTCACTCCTTCAAATGATTTGAATTATACTATGAATTTCCCTTTTTGTTTGTCTGCATGCTTGATTGTTTTATATTTATCAACACACATTTCTTCTTTTAATTGTTTTGTTTGTAGTTTGTCTTGGAAACATCCATACTAACAGATTCAGCTTCTGATGTTTTGGGAATTGTAGTTGAGGAAGTTCCTCTAATGATCTTTGCTAGTGAGAAAGTGTCAACCAGACATGGCACAGTAGACTTGAACCAACCAATATCAGTGTATGAATACTCCATTTCATTGGGGTGGACATTAAAACAAGACATCGATGCAGTTGGAATTATACAGTTGGAAGCATTTCTAATTGATGGTAAGCTTTAGAAATTGACATTTATAACTTTACCAAATTATATGGCAAACAAACTAACAACATTATAATATGAAGTGCCAAGAGCAAAACTGTGCACTTAGTTGACCATCCCGGTCATCCTAACCCTTTGACCCCTACACCAATGTATGATAAATCAGGGTATACACTGTGCTTTCTGAGTCCTATAAAACAATCCACCCTTCATCCCTATTAACCAAATATATGTAACAATCTTACCATCGTTGAACCTGATAAGTCAAGGCAAACTCTTCAATTGTTTAAGAAATACCTGTGTCAATTAAGTGCTTTCATAAAATTATCTGATAAGTTTTTCCCCTTATTGTCAGAGATAACTTACTTACTGGGTGTGAGCAGTATTGGATCCATTGACATCTTTAAATGGTCTGGAGTTAGTCAGTTTGAGTTCTTTAAGTCTGTATCACTTGAGGGCGTGGCCACTGTGCATCCATTTGTTCATTGGGGAGATCTACACATGGCTGTTGCTAGACCAGCTTTTCACAGGATTGTAACAGAGGATAGTAGATCATTTGTCAAGGCAGTAATAAGAGGTAAGTTTTGTAATTTATTCAAATTATTTGCCTTTAAGACAGCACATAACCATCTGTCCTACGTTCTTCCATAAAACTAAAACAAAGTGGTGGCAGAAAAACGATGACGGTATACACTACCTTGTGTTTGAATTTGCAGGTACTAAAAAATAAATTTGTTGCCCATTTCAGCTTGAGCCTGTATACTGCCACAATATTATACTGTCATATTATGAAATTAACTCTTGGTTGCAAATCAGGGGCTCACTCTTTTGTTGTGAAATACGACAATATTAGGAAGCCAACAAATTGTTGGCTGGAGCATTGTCATTCATCACACATTGCCCTTTTTGCAGATTACAGTACTCCAGTATGAAAAGTTTCACCACTTTCCATAAATTACACTTATACATTTGAATTGAGGTTTATTTCTAACAAATTTGATGCAATTTTAATTTGCAAGTTTGAGTCAACTATGGAAAATTTAGCATAATTGTTGATGATTTTTTTCTATTTGGGTGTATAACAAATAATTATATTGAAATAGTTTTCTCAGCTTGAAACTCAAGTTTCTGCATGCATTACAGAATGTCCACTACCTTCTTTGAAAAAGACTTCTCCAGGCACGCTCTAGGTCAAGGCTACTCTGCAAGTTTATGCTCACTCTGAAATTATTTTGATCAATGGGTAGAATTCACTGCAAATATTTGTGTTTTTTTTCATTTTACAGGTAAAAACCAAAACACACCTTTGGAAACACTCTGAAGATGTTGACAACTAAACCATTGAAGAATCATATTCATATAAGCCCTTGTTTAAAAAAGACAACACTTGTTTACCAGATATTCCTAACCACTGCATGGGAATGAGTGCATTGCAGAACCTTGTAAACCCTTGTGAGGTGCTACATAAATGGTTCTCAATATTCATAAATTTCAAAACCTGTCTTAAAAAGTACTTATTTTTGTTCCAGCACCTTGAGCACCTTATTGGTGGATACGTGCGCTATATAAGACTCCATTGTTATTGTTGTAATAAGAGAATAAGAGTGACTACTAAGTCTTAAATGGCTTTTTAAAACTGGCATGGTCGTGGACGTGTGTTCGACTCTTTTATCATACGACCACAACCCTGAAATATTTTAAACAGCCATGTAAGACCGAGTTGCTACTCTTTTATTCCATTCATAAATAGCCTTTTTGTTAAAAAGTGTAAAAATTGTATTCTTGTCCTCGGGCAGTTTCGCCGGGGTCAAATTGCGTGCAACGCGCAATGGTTGTGCGTACTAATTAATTTCAAATTGAGAACCATATGTATTGATTGCATAAAGCAATATTGCGCCTGCAAAAGCTTGTGTCCCAACATGCGTATGGCTATGAACGCCGAATGTGCTATAGCCAACTGGTTTTAAACAGCTCCAGCTATGTCTTTATCAGCCAGTTAATAAGAGGTAAAGATTGTCATGTGACCACCTTTTAGCCAATAGGACTGCCTAACTGTCTGGGTATTTATGAATGTTTAAAATTAACCTGGCAGATTGCTTTTTGTGGGGGCTATTAAATACAAAAATGATGACTTTCAGTATCATTGAATGTTAATTGTTAAACTATTGAAAGATTAGAGCAAGTGACATCAAACAAATGTTGCCACTTATCCTACAACCCATCTCCCTCAAAGTCCTGTGAAGTCACATACATGTACTCCTAGGCTTTTTACAATACCGAGAAATTGATCCTTTAAAGGAACATTACAGAATTGGTTTTTGCTAACAGAACAGTTAAGCACTTTATATAATCCACCATATACATAAACTGACAAACCTGTAGAAGTTTGAGATCGATCGGCCATCTGGGTCACGAGAAAATAGTGAAAAACCGATTACACATGTGCATGTGTTATACAATGCATGAATAAAATGCTCATGAGCGATAAACTCCAATCGGAAATTAGTTTTATTTATTTCTCATCAAATATGGCATTTCAGACAGAAATATTTCTAGGGATGTTTTCACTATCATCATCATTAGACCGTGTAAGTTTTATGTAAATCTGTGATCTTAAAGAAAATTATAATTACCAGTTCTGTAACGTTCCTTTAAATAAGGGGAAAAGCAAAATCAACAAAAACAAAGCAAGTGTGTTCCCCAGCATCTTCTCTTAAACGCAATCTAATTAGGTGAAAGAGAGGATCCATCACCAAAGACGAAAACTTTAAACTTTAAAATTTATAAAATTAACAAAAAAATCCTGAAAAGTTGCCATTTTAAAGCTCACTGCCAAACCTAAATCATAAAATAAGCCTGAGCTATTAAAGGCCCTGTACACGATTGTCAAAGACCAGTGTTCTCACTTGGTGTATCCCAACATATGCATAAAATAACAAGCCTGTGAAAATTTGGGCTCAATTGGTCATCAAAGTTGCAAGAAAATGATGAAAGAAAACAAAAAACACCCTTGTTGTACAATATTGTGTGCTTTCAGATAGGAATAAAAACTTCTTGCAAGAACTTTTTATTATTTTAGTGAGAAATTACCTCTTTCTCAAAAACTACGTTACTTCAGAGGGAGTCGTTTTCTACAATGTTTTATACTATCAACAGCTCTCCATTGCTTGTTACCAAGTAAGTTTTTCTGCCAATATTTGTTTTGAGTCATTACCAAACGTGTACGATACCTTTAGTATAAAATCCTCATAAAAACAATAAATGTTTTTCACTGCTTTATTAAAATGGGATGACATCTTGACAGTCAGGTTGCATGGCATGTTTAGTTAAGGGCAGAAGTGAATTTACTCTTCTGAATATAACTGATGTAATACACTTTAATAAAATTGATTATATACAAATTAATAGTATAAAAGTTTAACATTTAGAGAAACTATTACTAAAGCATGACATTTGACAAAATTAAGCAACCATGTCTTTAAAAGGTTCGTTTTTCTTAGTATTGTTGGTAAAACAAGTTTTCAACATATGCAAAAAAATTGATACAATTATCATTTAGAAAGTTTTCATTCACCATACTAGTTGCAGATCCAAGGAGTATAGGACTGGGATGAGGTGCACTCAACTACAAGCATAATTTGAAATTAGCCTCAGGTTATTAAAGCGTTATCTAAAAGATTGTTGTTTTTTGTGTACTATTTGTAAAAAGATATACTGTTTAGTTTAAAAGCTTACAATAAAACTATTCTGTTTAAAGGAGCTGCTGCTAATGTTTTGTTAGAATTATTTTTTGAGGTTTGTTTGTTTTGGGGTTTTTTGTGGGGTGGTTTTTTTTTGGGGGGGGGGTGTTTGTTTTGGTTTGGGGATTTGTTTTTTGTTTGTTTGTGGGTTGTGGGTTTTTGGTTTTTGGTTGGGTTTTTGTTTTGTTTTTGTTTTGTTTTGTTTTTTTGGGGGGGGGGTGGGTTGCTGTAAGAGACTGTGATTGGAGCTTTTTATACTCTTCTTTGCCCAGAACGGTGGACAATATTTCTCCATGGATCAAGTGGTGGGGCTCAATTTAAAGTGACATGTTGCCTTGGATTGGGCGATTTGGGCTATAAAAAGCATTTGTTATGAAATGAATTTAAATGAATATGGTTGGAAAGATGTTTTAAAAGTAAAATAATGATGATCCTCACAAAATAATATGCCTCAAAATTGTGTGGTTTTCCTTTTACTTCGTGAACTAACACGGTCTGCCATTTCGTGGAGTCTGCCAATTTGGTTTGGGTTTTTTGCACTGTTTGGCGAATGTTGTTTTTGCAATGTTTTTAGAGTGCATCCTGTCACCCATGCGGCGTCGGGAGCACTATCACTGATCTTTATATGAGCACAACGTGTGAGGGCGCATTGGACATCGACAAGACTCGCAAAACATTAGGCCCTATATGCTTCAAAACTTTGCTAAATATAAACTTCCAAAAAACAACACTCGCAAAACATTATAATTCCCCAAAACAAGACTCGCCAAACTTGCCAAAAAAACCAGATTCGCTAAACATAGGCCCATACTTGCAAGAAACAAGATTTGCCAAACAGAGGCCTATCTTAGGCCTACTTGCAAAAAAAGCAACTTGTAGGCCTAGGCTACTTGCGATGGCACCGGGCTTTCGTAGGGGGATAAAAAGTATTAAAATAAAAAGGAACAGAATAAAACTCCTTTTTAACGAAAACGGCAACAAGTGATCTTTACTGAAATTCATTTAAAATGTTTTCAATCAATAAGGAAATTGAGTTCACATGAGATTAAACAGATTTTAATTTTGTAAAAAAAATCATTTTGAATACCCTTATCCGGTGCTTTTCGAAGCTCCGTTTTGTATAGCCACTCTGTTAGCATCATGGAGGTATAACAAAGCAACATCCCACACATGACGTCAAAGTATTGTCATTTTGAATCACGCCGTCAACGGCAGAAGTGTTTCTAGTTTTTCAAATCCTTGAGGTTTGGGCTTTGTTGATCGATAATTACGAAAATATTCAGAAGTGTACAAATATCAAAATTGCATTTGAATGACAACAAACAAACACATTTAGTTTAAATAGCATTCCCGTTAAAAACTCTTCGCTCAAGTAGCTGTTAAACAAGTGCATGATTTTTATTTTACTTTTAGGCCTACCCTTCATCTGGCGACCACCAGATAATATGTGGCGGCCACCACATTACCTTAAGGTATATTTGGAAGACAGCCTTAAAATCTCAAAGAATTGGCGATTAGGGAAAAAAAATCATTTTGAGCAATGTTTTAGAAGTTTTACAAAATGGGTTTTTCTCATATGAAAATTCTAACTTTCAGAATTGCTCGCTCAATTTTCTGGAATATTGTGTTAAAAACCCAATCGGAGGAGAGGGAGCAATCCCACGGGGGTTAGCCTCTAGTCAAGGCGCTCCGCGGCACCCCAGATACTGCGGCAGCCCCAGATATCCGAAAAAAAGACAAGCAGACAGCGAAGCGCTTTTTTTTGTTCGTGCGTGATATGGGCTGCCGCAGTGCGCCTTGACTATGAAAGGCTACACGGACGGACGGGGGTCAGAGGGCTAGTAACCACAGAATGAATGATATCAAAAGAAAGACAAATATGCCTATTGGGTTAAAGGCACTATACACGTTTGGTAATTAATCAAATTAGCATAAAAACTTACTTGGTAACGAGCAACGGAGAGCTGTTGATAGTAATAGTATAAAACATTGTGAGAAACGACTCCCTCTGAAGTTACGTAGTTTTTGAGAAAGAGGTAAGTCTTGCAAGAAGCCTTTTATTCCTATCTGAAAGCACACAAATTTGTACAACAAGGGTGTTTTTTCTTTCATCATTTTCTTGCAACTTCAATGACCAATTGAGCCCAAATTTTAACAGGCTTGTTATTATTATGCATGTGTTGGGATACACCACGTGAGACTACTGAGTATCCTCGTATCCCCATTATTCGCGCACGTAAGAATTGAAATTGAATTTTGACTTGATTAACAGAATCAAGAACAACTTTTAGCTTTAATTTTAATTGTCTGATGTCAAAGCCCACCTGAGAGGAGAATTTGAAGCCCGCAGAACATCGTCAAGCACAGCGAAACTCGTCGTCTGCAGTCTACCCCGATTTGTCAAGTTTCGTTTTCCGTCACATGAATTCGCGCACTTGGGCTGGAACGCCACCCTATTGTCCCGCCTTTCTTCTAAATGCTTTAGTCCGTGCGGCAGGGAAGCTGCCGGTTGAAATCGGCAGTGATAATTATTTACGGGAAGGGGTGGTGGGGTTGGCGAGGTGGGAAATGGACTCTGCGCTGTTATCACAAAGTTGGTAAGCCCCACGTCCAGTTAATGCAAACAATTGGTAATTTCTGAAAAAAGGATTGTAAGGCGCACGTCCACTTCAACCTTCCGTAGTATTTTGTACGCCCTCTGTTGTTAAATGAAAATCACGTGGTCTTGTAATTTAAGTATTGAAGTATGGCAGACGATACGCACAGAACTTTCAGTGGTTTTTTTTTTAATCGACCATCTTATCTAGCTATGTTTTGTATTTAGTCTAAAAAGGTAAGATTGTATACTACATTTGTAGTTTATCTAAAATCTTACCGGAAAGGCTTTGATTTTCCACATCTTCGCAGGAAATTGTTTATCAGGCTTTATACTTTCATGAAATAAAAAAAATTGAGTCACTGCGTATTGTAAACAAAATAATACGCGTCGGAAAGGTACCTGCGCGAATATTTGTGATGCGCGAAATTGGGGTACGGGAGGATTGACAATTACCAAACGTGTTTAGCAGTTCAGTGCCTTTAAACCAGATGTAGGCGCATAATCTCGATTTGGTTCTGTAATTATGTGGCGGCTGCCAGATAAAAGGGTAGGCCTACATAACAAAAATATTCACGCACTTGTCAAACAATATCTCACCTCTTATCCCCTGGCACTATCCGGTGTCCCAGGGAAATCTGTCCCTGGAGATTCTGTCCCACACGGGAAACTAACATGGGCTGGTTGAGGATGATTCAAAAGAGGGCGCTATTAAAAGAAGTTTGTGCACATTGTACCGTATGGGGGGACAGAATCTACGGGGGGACAGAATCTCCGGGGGACAGATTCTCCGCCACACAGGCTTCCGCAATAAAGACAAGCCAATTATACAATAGAAGTCCAGCTGCATAGACACATTCTTAGAGTTCAACTTACATTTCGAAAACCTTGTTTGAAAAATTGCCCTTTTAATGTTACCTGCGTCGTTGCAGTTCTAAAATATTTGGTCCTTATTAATTATTATTCGAAATATTTCGTTCATTTTTTGTGTGTGGAAAATACAACGAGCAGAGGCCGTCCAGGGTGAAGAGAATCAAGTAAAACATCTGCCATAAAAAACATTTGCCAAAATAACAAAAACAATACGCACAAAGAAAACAGCATACAGAACTTGTACACAACAATTCGCTTGATTAGGGGCCATTCGCTAGTTCACGCCGTGGTTTCGAAAAGTGCCCCCCCCCGGCCCCGTCACATCTTCCAGTTCAGATTCTATCAATAATAATGTAGCTCTATTGTGTAAACCCGGTCAAATCGTGTAAATCCAGTCGTGGATAAAAGTACAGTTTGGGCGGTTCTGTATTCGCTATTGGTCCCACCGCTTCTGGTGGGGGGGGGGGGACATGGGGGAGCGAAGATTTTGCGGGGGGACTCCGCCCAAATGTTCGCAAATCACGTGAACCCGCTCACCCCCTCTCGTGATATCCGGCCCGCCACCCCCCCCCCCCCGCTAGCTAGCCCATGTGTGTACGTCGTACGTATACGGATGTACGTCCCCCGTACGGCCCGTGTGTTTGTGTTTCGTGCGTGCCTTATGCGACGTGTTGATGGTCCATACAAACTTCTGACCAATCAGATGATTTGCAAGAAATTGTTACCAAATATGGTCATTTAGGACTGTGTAATGAACCACTATGCTGGAGGTGAATCAAAATTGAATGAGCAATAAAAATACCTTGTTAAAAATGATTGCAATTTAAAACGGCGAGAGCCAGGAAATAAACATTCAACAAATAATAATAAACCCATGAACTAATTAAATGTGAAAAAAAAAAATAAACAGATGCAACACAAAACATTTTATTTACCTTTCCTCCTGCTGCAATGTGGACCGGTCCGCCCTGCGGCTTGCTTGCTTTGTGTGCGCGCCGCGCAGCGCGTCGCGTTTTCAGGCTGGCCCCCGACTCGGGTGGCGGCGGCTTTGTCCAGGGCCGCCGCGGCCGCGGCCCGACCGCGCCCGGCCGGGCGCAGCATGCAGCATGCGCAGGCCGACTTTTGTTTGGTAAGTATTCTTCTTCTTTTTTAGCGCCCGCATATAAAATTTTGAGAAGATCGAACAGTGAAAGAAACATTTCAATTTGGTGAGTAAAACCCCCCAAAATATGCTGTTTTTAACATTGAACTACGTGAACCTACAATGCGCTTTACAGTTCCAGGAAATCTGTTTACAAAATTTATTTGGGGCAGAGCTAAACTTTCACTTTACTTCAGTTTTCGAAAAATGTCTCTTGCTTGCTAACTTTTCTTTTGTTGCATGCACATTTGAACGTTGCTGTCTGTAAAAATTGCCTCGTGTGTGGGGTCAAGGCCATTCATCAGTGACAGTACTGTCAGTAGTGATTTGTAAAATTGTATTGTTGTGTAGGAGGACTAGCTAGGTAGGCCCTAGGAGCTTTTAATTTTGTAAGTTAAAGTTTTCCTGCGCATCTATGCAAAACTGCTTTAGTCAGTTAGTTAAATAAGTAACATTTTATTTTGTATAATTTAGTAGGCTAATGTTGAAATTACTATTTATTAAAAAAAGGTAGACGCCCTGGGCCTGTTGCATGCACTGCGCTGCCACTGGCTACTGTCAACGTCCAGACTCCAGGGAGGGTTACGTTTCTCTACAATGCAAAAATACATTTTAAGTAAATGTTTGGTAATATTTTTACCTGATTAAAGGGACACACCGGCTGAATTGGGCTATTTGGGCTACAAAATAGACTAAAATATGACTTCAACGGTCTTCCAGGAATGAAGAAGAACAGTCCATAAAAAAAATCATCAAATTTAGCCGTTTTTGAGCATTTTTAAACAAAAACGAAGGTCACGTGATAGTTCGAACCACAAACTGGTTCAAATAATCACGTGATCTTCCGAGTTAGTTTTACTTCCAGCCGTTTAAAAGTAACTTATCAAACAAAATTTAAATCTTTTTTTTACACAATTATTAACGAGTAATTGACGAAAAAGATCATGTATTCAAATTATCGCTACAAGTTGTAAATAATGGTGAAAAATCCAACGTAAGATTCGCATTCAAAGAGTCCGTGTAACGGAGGCGTGTTGCATGGCCCAAAGGCGTGGAGCAATCACAACGTAAGCCTTGGGGGCATATCCCGTCAGCCGGCGCTACATCCCGTGGGGCCAGAGAGCGTTGAAACCTAGGGGCATGAACTCCTCAGCTTGCCAATAGCCGTGGCTTCGGAGCCTGTCTGGGGGGTTGGGAGCCAGACCATAATCACGTTTGGTTCCAAGGGGGTTTTAGGCAGTGCCCGTGTTGGATTGACTGCGCTGCACACACTGGAAAAGCGTATACGCTGACCTTTGACCGTGTTTCGTTTTTTTCACTATTTTTTGTTAATTTGCGTGCTAATTTTATGATTTTATTTTTTTTTAACATCAAATTATTTATTGTTTGTGACTCTACTTCACTAAATTACGGTGAGCTGGTGTGCCCCTTTAAAATGAAGTTTTGTTCATATTCCATTCAGTAAATTTTCCGCAGCATGCCCCCAAGTTATCTCACTTAATTTAGGTCAAATTGTATCCTTACCTGTCCAGAAGGGTTGCCAGAATGTATACAGAAAGGCACAGGCACTTTGAACGGCTACAAAGTGTCAAAATTATGAAAAATAAGTCATTTTCGGTCTACGGTGGTCTTGACACCGGTGCTTGCTACACTCCGTTTTAGTCACTTTGCGCACAAGTGCGCGACTTTGCGCAAGATTTCTGTCCGTGCTGTGAAATGTGCTCTTGAACTTTCATTTTTAAAGGTCAAAATTTAGCGTTTCAGCTACCAATTCCTACCGAGGAATATTAAAAAAAGGGAAATGAAGTCCAACCTCCATCATAAAATCAAATAAATCCCTTAGAAACTGGAGGCATGCTGCAAAAACTTTTCCCTAAGAAAGAGAGCGTGCTGAAAGTGGGGGAATGATTGGCTAAAATTAGAAATAGAATAGTACAAGTTATACTATCAGACTATACGTAGTGTAGTAATATATTATTACCTTTACGCAAAGAAAATTGAACTACCCTTGTCTCTGTCTCACTCTAGAGATGATACATTTCCATTCATTGATATGGGTCCATTGACTTTGCCTGAGGTGCCAATTTTTGCCTTCTTAATCTTGGACTTTGCATCTCCACTAATGCCAGATGGGAGAGGTAACCAGGTATCTCAGGCATTGCAAAGAAAGAGTTCTTCCATACCAGTTGGTTGTCTTTACGAGCTTGGAAGTTTTTACCTCCTGATGCTGCTCTCTACGTACCTGTATTTAAGACAACTATACGTCCCCTTAATGTTCGCTTGGCCCCAGCGGCTGGTGGAGCACTATTGTCACAGTTGGGCCGGAGCTTGAATCTGTCTTTTATCTTTATTAATATTACTTACTAGATAGAGTGCAGAGGCATATTGTTGATCTTGTTGTTGGTGAAGGGTTGGGATCAATGTTACAACCTCTTTCCCACTGTAGGTCTGTAGCCAGCCTCTGTATTTTCTATAGCCCTGGCTGCTTTTCACTTTCGTGTTTACTACACTCCTCTACAGTGACGTCCTCAGGGTCCATTTCTGGGGCGGAAAATTTTCAAAGCTTCATAAGACATAACTCAAATCTTACCTGCAAGAAGCCACTAATTTCACCGTTTTAAAAATTCTGACGTGAAAGTGGTTAATAACAATTGACCAGAATTACAATAATCTAATTTGTTTGAGGTAAAGGTTTAGCTGATATATAGAGCTCACACTCACATTAATAGTGTAATATTCATGGAATTTTCACATTGTTAATTTGGCAAATATGCTAACATGTTGCAAACGCCTGAAAGTTTGACTTTGCCATGAAACAGTGTTTTTTACTGGTTTCTGGATAAACAAATGGATCAACTTAAGAAACAAATTAGACTAACCCCTGTGTGCCCAGGTTGTACAACTTCAACTACAAGTACCCTACAAGATGGGGGATCAAAGAGAAACAATTATTGCAACTATTAATTAATTTAAAGTTGTCATGGGACTTTGGGCGTGTGATGCGAGAATAATGTGGGATATTAGGCCAATTCTTTATTATACACAAAAGTAAATGTGTCGCCCAATTTAAAAAATAACTAACCCTAGCGGGAAACCTGTGCATGCGTGCGTAGTGTGGGTTTCCCACCTTGGTTTATATAAACAAATTGTAGCACGACCAAAACAACATAGGTCAGAAACAGCACAGTTAGTTAAAGACTATTAAAAGGGTTGTTGTACTGACTTCTGAGAGTTTTTTAAGGAACAAGGCTAAAATTTAGTAAAGCGGGATGTTGTGCATGTTGTTTAACTGATGAAGTGTTCATTTAGATCTAAGATTCCTACAATGAGAACTTTTTTAGCCAATTTTCTCCCTTTGAGAGATTTTAAGGTCAATCCATTAAATTCAAGACGGGACAATTCCAGCATTTTCGTGTTTTTCAATTGAATAATAATACCTTTTCTTTGTGTAATATCTTTATAAAAAAAGTTATTGAATTTTTATTTTGAGTCAGATAAATATATTTTGATTCTGAGTGTTAAACGATTTTGGGCTGAGTTTGAACAATGTTAGACCATCATTTCATTATTTAGTATTGATGTCATTCGCAGTTACAATCATACATGTAGTACTTTGTCTTTAAGTGCTTTTTAAAAAACACACAAAAACTTTACTCTACAAATTTTGAGCTAACAATAACAGCTGGGTGGTCTTGTGGAAGTTTCCCCTAAATTTTAGTCTTGAGTACTTGTAGTTCTAGTAGCTTACTCATATTGAGCTCATTTTTGTTGCCAATTTGATGCACAATTTTTTTTCCCCTGACAGATTAATTTGGTTAAAAAGAGCACAATTTAGTTATAACCAAAATACCATATAACTGAACTGCATAATCTACAATGAGTAGACTACTTTGTAATCTTTACGCGTAAACAAGTTTGTCATTAGATAAACCAGTTTTTCTTTCATTAACGTTTATAAACATTTGTCCTGACAAATATTACTGATGGCAATGTAACAGGTACTTAGAAGGGCTTGAATTACCCACTTGAACCTGCAACTGGCCTGAATTCCTAGATGTGGAGATTTTTAAGACCAAACCTCATCAGATAGTTTTCAGCAAGTGATAAATTAAAAATGGTAAAAAGAAAATTCTGATTGTGCAAAATATTTGTTGTCCTTTAAGAAGTCGTTAGCTGCAAGCCCTGTGGTCTCTTTGATTAATGTCTTATTTTGAAATGAAATCCCTGTTTTGTGGAGTGATATGTAGAAAATATTATATTAATAACAATTGGCTGTCCATCATTTGGCATTAAGGACTAGCAAGGCAACTATAGAAATCTCCAGAAAGAACCTAAAACTGCTGACTAGTTTGTCAAACTGCTGACTAGTTTTCCCACTCATGAGTGATGAAACCGTTTTGGGCAGCACATTTATATTCACTAAACTATTGAGGAGTGTTCAATTATCACAATTATAATCTATCTCCTTTTACACAGTTTTGTGGACAACTAGGCGTTTCAATACTGGTTGATAGTGTAAGTTTCTGACTGATGTGAAACCATTGATCCAATGATTCTGTAGTATTTAACATTGTTTGTAACATTGTTTGTTGCCTCTTCATAGGATAATTTCTACCTGACCAGAGGCTTCAATTGCTCAAGATGTGTGATGATGATATTGCTGCATTGGTGGTTGACAATGGGTCTGGGATGTGTAAAGGGGGCTTTGCTGGAGATGATGCACCCAGGGCAGTTTTCCCTTCAATTGTGGGTAGGCCAAGACATCAGGTATGCTTAATAACTCAAATACCAAGTCATTTTGTAATTATATTGACTGCTTTGAGGTGATCTTTGGCGCATTTTATTTTCCTGAGGCTAAGCCGAGGGAAAAATTTAACCGCAGCACAAGTAAAAACAGTGTACTATCCCATATAGTGCATTGTTTGCTGCGTGTTTAGCGCGTCGCGTTCAAGCGATTTCTAGTCAAAATAAAACATGTCATGTGACGTGCTCAATTTGCTAACCAAATTAGTAGTAAAAATTTTGTTTTATTTACTGCTAATTTGGTTAGCAAATTGGCAGAATCTTTGTAAGGGCAGTTAAATGAAACATATTGTCTAATAAATTTGACCAAGCGTTGGAATACAATTAATAGAACCACTTTATGTTGGCTCTTTATGTTATGATGAAATTGATGGTAAAAACCATTAAAGGTAATTTACAGACTTTGGTTTGATCTCCAAACATTTTGTTTTATTTACTGCTAATTTGGTTTTTATAAGTTCATGAACTGCCTAATTCAAAACTCTCCCAACAATTTTCTTTCAATCTTTTCTCTGAGTGTATTTTGACAGATGATGCTGGTTCAAAAATGAAAACATATTTAAAAACATTTGCATTTAGACAGTTTGCACAAAATACATGTAACCTGCAAAATTGTTTGTTCATGGTTATGGTTGAAGATGTCGGGATCCTGACAATAATCAATTTTTAGTTTTAATTAACTACCATTAACCAATGGCAGATTTTTCGGTGCAATACCTTTGAATTGAAAGCTTGTAAATTTCTTGAATCTAAAAAAATAGGTATTTTAGAATTTAGATAATTTTTCTGGTCAAATTGGTCAAAAATCAGACCTAGCATCTTTAACCTTTAGCAATCACGCACAAAGTAAACAATGAGTCGTACTCCTTGAATGAGGCACAGAAAGTGACAAGATTTTCTTCTGTACCCAGAACTCCTTAGATAACTTTTGTTGTGATTATTTTCTTGTGTTACAAGTTTTGTTTATTTTGTAGAGGATGAAATTAACTTTCATATGATTTGCACAGTTGTTTTGTTTGTCTTACCATATTGAAACTTTGATGTTGAAAACGTAGTACAGATAAATTAAAATTAGGAAACATATTTTGCGTACGAAGTGAACGTTTGTCACATGGTAAGTTGTGCACTTAGTTTACTCAACTGTACAGTCTTCTCAAAGAAACAAACTGTACAAAAATTATTAAAAATAATCACAACATACCTTTGGAAATAAAAAATAATGCCTCTTCCTTCAGATAACTTCTTTACCTAAAACTCTCTGAAAAATCTTTTCAAATTTTCTGTGTGTAAAAACACCTGCAAGTTTATTGTGAGAGCAAGTACCGTTGCCGTTACTGTGTACACTGTGCGTGAAGTACAAAGTACATAAAATACCGTCCATAAACACAAAAAACTCATTGGGTGTTCCCAGGCATGAGAATGATCAGGATTTTTCCTGATTTCAGTTTTTTTATCATTATCAGTTTTTCTTGCGAGAGGCGAAGATGGAAGAGTCCAGGTGTAAATCTCTAAAATGTAACATGTAAAAATTCAGTGGGATTCATCTCCTTTTGTAATTGCCTATTTTAACGTTTTATGAATTGAATTGAATTGAATAATAGTCCGAGCTGTTTATCAAATTTTCAGGTTTTTACATTTTCGTACAATCTCATCCCTGGTTGTGCATGCGATTGCGTCTGTGCGCTGGGGATGAGTCTTCTGGTACATTATTTCTTGTGGGGACCATGTTATTTTTAGGCCATCGTAATATTGAGATCGCACTCTATCTACAGCTGTTCGTTGCATTTCAATTTCATGTGTAAAACACAATTAGGTACAACTTACCAAACTTCTCGGGCAGTTTGAGGAGTAACAGGCAGGGCAGTTTCAGGCAGTTTAAGTAAAAAAGAGTTAAGTATGGATGAGGTGTTTTCATGAATATTATTTTACATGTTGTATACTACCACCCTTTCTTACTTAATTGCAAATTACAGGGTGTAATGGTTGGCATGGGACAAAAGGATAGCTATGTTGGTGATGAAGCACAAAGTAAGAGGGGTATTTTGACTCTGAAGTACCCAATTGAGCATGGCATTGTCACTAACTGGGATGATATGGAGAAGATCTGGCACCATACTTTCTACAATGAGCTAAGAGTGGCTCCCGAAGAACATCCTGTGCTTCTGACGGAAGCACCATTGAACCCAAAGGCCAACAGGGAAAAAATGACTCAGGTATTAACCTTTGAAGTTACATGTAAACAGCAGTGGTAATTGCCTCTTCGTCCATTGTCATTGATATCCCTTGAAATGATTCAGTAACAATTGTTTTCCTCACAGAGATACCTTATTGAAAGGAAAGACTGCCATTATTGCCCTTGTATAAAACAAGAACAAAGTGCCAGGACATAAGTGAAATGTATTTATGCAAAGTCAATGTTTTTCAACAATGTTTTCCAAACCTTTTCCAATTATTTTCCAATGTTGTCTCTTTTAAAATCTTTGGGTAATGTCCTAAATCATCGAGAATAAAAAGAAGGGGATGGTATTCTTGAAGATTTTTCGTCAGAACGATCCTTAGAAACAATGCACATCCTCAATAAAAGTGTGATTGGTACCCAAAAATGTACCCATGTTTCATTTGTGTACCACAACAATTAATGTAGTTAAAATATGTATCCTCCTTTGGGAGGAAAATCCACCAGACCACAGGCCTTGTAGTTCAAAATTGTTATTGGACCAGAATTTTGTTTACAAGAACAGAATCAAATTACCAAATACTATACACATATTAACAAACTGTTTAAAGACAGGGTATACTTTTGGTAATTAACAAAGACCAGTATCCTCACTTGGTGTATCCCAATATATGCATAAATTAACAAACCTGTGACAATTTTAGCTTAATTGGTTATTGAATTTGCAAGAAAATATTTAAAGAAAAAAACACCTTTTTTTGCAATTGCATAGAATTGTGTGTTTCAGATGCCTGGCTTCATGCCTGAAGCCCTTCTCAGATTCAAACTTGTTGGTGAAAAATTACACATTTGTATAAAAGTATATTTCAGAGGGTGCTTGTTTCAAACAATGTTTCAAACAATATCAACAGCTCTCAAGTGATTTTTTATGGTCATTAATTTTTGAAAGAATTACCAAAGGTATAGGTCACCCTCCCTTTAAAGATTTATATCATTTATCTTATGGGAAAGTATACAGAATTGAAAGATATTTAGGCCTATCTAACTGAAAGTTAAGGTTTTAAAAGCATTTATCTGTTTAACTTTAAAAAGATATTACACAGTAGGCATTGTTATTCATTTGGAAAACTCTTGAGTTCACTGGACTGGCGCTAAAATCACTCGCCTTGGGCCTGCAGTCTAGCGCTAATTTCGAGCCCTGCATCCACTCACTTTTTATTCATGCACAATCATAGATGAAGAAATGTCCATTGTTTTCTCTGAACTTCTTATTGATTTTGTATTCATCTTTGTGCTTCTTTGCAGATACACAAACCTACTATATCAGTATCATGTTTATATTACCGTAGTGATGTAAAAGCTTGATAACATCAGTAACTGGCAAATTCATGTTGAGCTAATTTTCAAAATGCAGTTTTATAGATACTATGACCATAATTTTGACAGAAATAATTGTTGTGAGATATCATTAAAACTTAAGGTAACAAAATAAGTGATCCAGAACTAGGAAAAACAACTGCAGCCTTATTTGGCTTCTTTCATTTGATTAGCTGTGTGATCTTGACTTATGGCTGAGATCATTACTGCACACTGCTGACAACAAAACATTACAAGTGTGGAATGTACAGATCATTTATTGTTTTTTTTGGTCATTTTTCAAAACTTGAAAGAGTACCCAATAAATGACATTTTTACATAATTTTAACGAGGTTAGAAACTTGTCATTTTCTTTCCACGTTCATAACTCTATATATTTGAAAGATGCAACACAAAGCTGAACTTGACCTTGAAACCCCTCTTTAAAAAGGCCCTAGTGTATCAAATAAAACTAGAGATAGTGATTGTAACTATCAATCACAGAGCTGTTCCGGTAATTTTTTTAATTTCTAGCTTTCCAAGCTACAAGAAATCACAAACCGATGTTACATGCTCAAAAGGTTTATAACTGAAAAGAATTCAAAAATTGGCTGTGTAGTTGTTGAGATATGGTCCCACTTCCGGTTGACCCAGAAGTAAAGGTCAACATGGGGTCACGGTAATCCAAGGCTAATTTCCTATGCCCAAGGAGTCTATAACTGATTTGTTGTTGAAAATCGGTTGTGTAATTCTTGTGATTTGGTCCCACTTCCGGTTGACCCGTCGGTAAAGGTCAAAATGGGGTCACGGTTACTCAAGGCTAATTTCCAATGCCCAAGGAGTCTATAACTGATTTTGTTTTGAAAATCGGGTGTGTAATTCTTGAGATATGGTACCACTTCCGGTTGACCCGGAAGTCAAGGTCAAAATGTGGTCACGGTTACTTAAGGCTAATTTCCAATGCCCAAGGAGTCTATAACTGAAAAGAAATTTAAAATTGGCCGTGTAGTTCTTGAAATATGGTCTCACTTCCGGTTGACCCGGAAGTAAAGGTCAACCCGGGGTCACGATATCTGAAATCCAATCCCTGATGCTCAAAGGAACTACAACCGAAAAAAAATTGAAAATCGGTTGTGTAGTTCTTGAGATATGGTCCCACTTCCGGTTGACCCGGAAGTAAAGGTCAACATGGGGTCACGGTAACCGCAGGCTAATCTCCAATG
>JAJGQC010000351.1:0-25000 GCA_021014325.1 Plazaster borealis
GGTAGGGTTTGAAATTTTATATGTAGGAGACTCCGTCTAGTGAAGCCATATTTGAGCTTGAATGTCTGTAATTGTAATGAAGCTGCAGAAGACATAACTCTTACCGCATCCTGTGTATCCAGAAGACATCCTGCCTCAATCAAAATCTTGGTGGTGGAGATGTGCTTCTCAGCAGCCAGGGGCGGATCCAGGATTTTCCAAACGGGGGGGCGTGAAAATATTCCAAGCAGCAAAATGATAAATGAAGTTTGTTGCCCCATTTCTCCCTCCCCTTCTCTCTCTCTCTCCCTCTTTTTTTCTTTTCTCCCTCTTTTTTTTTTTTTTTTTTTATATGAAAAGGGGGGGGCGTGCGCCCCCCACGCCCCCCCTGGATCCGCGCCTGGCAGCTGTAAATATAGGCGTGGAAACATCCTACCAAAAACAAACAAACAAATAAACAAACAAACAAACAAACAAACACCCCAACACCCCAATAAACAAACAAACAAACAAACAAAATAATAAACAAACAAACAAAGAAAGAAACCCAACAACAATATTAGGAAACTTTATTGTTAGTATCACTCCTACTGTCTGACTATCTAATATCATCCACATGGTTTTAAATGATAGATAAACTGCTAGCTTGCACTATGATATCACGTGGGAATGCACCTACACAGTACATGGTCAACCATCAATATAATCCGCTGTGGTTTTGAATGACATAAAAACTATGCCAGCCTGCAATATGATATTATGTGGTAAATGCATCTACAGAGTACACAGTCAACCCTCCTACTGTTTGACCAACAGTGTATAATAATTACGTGCACACTTATTTTGGTTGCGATAATAAAAATAAGCAAAGGTATTTCTGGAAGTCTACTTTCTTGACTTTTTGTAACACTTGAATCATTAAAAAAAAACTATTACAAATCTTTGATGTTTTGACTTATCACAGTTGTGAACGCACATCCCAAAAGTCCTACAAAAGTCTTCCACATTGAAATCCCATTGCAAGTTATAAAAAAAGCTGCCGTGATTATATTAAGACAGCTAGGCGCTTCTGACTTGTTTCATTTCATTACGCTTCATTCTGCAAAACTCTGGGCTTCCCACTCATAGCTTCAGCACACCCTTTGCAGGACACCACAGGTGCAGAATTTTATGGTAATTGGCACTATAAAATTGGGCCCTGCAATGTGCATTTTGTGCTTGGCACAGTGCTGCATACATGGAATAACTGTGTACAAATGGGTTAAAGAGACACATGGGTACATTGGGCTGAATGGATGGGTCTATATCTAGCTCTACACATTCCTGTCTTTATCAAGCATCTACTCTTAACTCACATCTGACTGGGCGTTAATGTTAGCACCAGCTTCTATCAATATCTTCAAGGACTCTGGGTTTCCGTTGGCGGCTGTAAACAGGGGAGTCATTCCATTCTAGATTAGGAAAATAAAACCAGTAGAAATGGATGATGAGGTTTGGACATGTCTAAATGGCAAATTAATTTTTATGGACGAAAATGGCCAAACGGGATCAGAGTAATACAGTGTTTTTGCACTGAAACAATGATTCATTTTGTTAAAGTTAAAGTCGGGTTTTCAACGGGTAGACATGCTCACACATGTTTGTTTGTCACCCACTGTTTGGACTTATTTTTAAAAACAGATTTTTAGCAACATCCCCATTCATTTTATACACAAAATTAAACCAAGTACGCCTTCAGTCTATCAGACCACCTGGATCTCTTTTATTAAAGGTATTATACAGGATTGGTAAAGATAAAAAACATTTTTAATAGATGTTAAATTTGCATCTGGGATAAAGAATATTATATTTGGTTTTACCCGTACACCGATGTGTGTAAAGCACTGAGTCCTGTGAAAAAAAAAATCGCAGGCATATTACTTGGGTGGGATTCGAACCCACGACCTTTGCCATTCTAGAGCAGACGTCTTACCATGGTCCTCACTGCTAAAATATAGGATTCGAACTGCCTCTAGCTACCGGGCAATCTCGGTGGTCTATTTGGTAAGACATCTCACTCTAGAATGGCAAAGGTTGTGGGTTTTTAAATTTAGTCTGAAAGCTATGAAGTTTATACTAGAACAATTTATTTCTGTGAAATACCTCCCTCTGAAACAAAGTCATATTCGAGAAAACTGATTCTGAAAACCTAAACAAATGCAACAGCTGATTTCGGTTGTTACCCCCAAAATTAAGGACAATGTGTTTACATGCTGAACATTGTGCATGGTTTTTCACTATTTTCTCCTGACTCACTTAACGGATTAAGCCCAAGTTTTCACAGGTTTGTTATTTCATGTATATGGTTGATCACATAAAACATGAACACCGTCTTGTGACTATTTTGTCAGCTCCGCTAATCCTGTATAATACCTTAAGAGTCCTCAGTGTCTATGGGTAGACACGCTCACACATGCATGCACAGGAAAGAAAATGATAGATGCATTGCCACAAAAAGAAAAAAAACCCACAAAAACAACCTGTTCCTTGCTCATGTAAACAAGGGGGAAATTAACTTTTGTTGTTGGCATTTTGCTCAATTAGTACACCCATGATTATCTGTGTCTTTATCGGTTTATTGTAGTATTCTCTAAATATTGACATCTTAATGTCATCTTAGCTTCAACATCAGCTCCTTTATCTAGGAGAACTTTGGTTGCTTCGGGACGTAACATAGCAGCAAAATGAAGGGGTGTCCAACCATCCTGTCCAGTGGGAAAAACAAATTAACATTTTCACCATCTTTTTTCGAGGGCTGATTACCTTTTCCTACAAGAACACAAATTGTTACTTTTCAGGACCACATCCCTCCAAAAAAGAAATTAATGATAAAATGTTCTCAACCCCAACACTTGGTGTTTTAAGCTCTCCTACTTTCCATAACATGGACCATCGAAACCCTATTACTATTGGTGGACTCTCCTGCCCAACTGTCCCATGCCACAAAATTCCACTGGAGACTGTGGAGACTAAGTCCACAGTACATGGGGTTTCCTGATAATACCAGCAGATACAAACAGAAGAAACACATGCACCCAATGCTAGCCAAGAGGGTATGGTACTTTGTGGCAGCCTGTGCGGTTGGGTTGGTGTAGTGGTATCTTTCCTCGCCTTCCATCTCTAGGACCCTGGTTCGAATCCCACTCGGGCCACTATGTGGATTGGGTTTTCAGTCCCTACCCGATTGCAAAGATTTTCCCTGGAATAATCCTCTGGGGTTTTTCTCCCACATCTAAAACTGAAACTTCCTTCCTTGTCCTCTCTCCATGGGGTTCTTGGGTAATACATTGATAAGTTCACTTTTCTAAGAATCCTTGGCTTCACAACCAGAATGAATAAATGAAATGAAGTAATAAGGAGGGAATTTACAACAGTAGTTATCTACCTTGTTTCTTGTCTTCATGTCGGCTCCTTTGTCAACGAGAAACTGAATTGCGTCTGTACTGTTACTAAGGACTGCAGTATTAAGGGGGCTACCCATGGACTAAAAAAGAACCACAAATAAATACCAAGAATCATATCGATATCCATCCCCGATTAACCCTCATAATCTTGGTAACATTTTCCAGCGAGTTGACCAACCATTTGAAACCAGTCAACTGTATGGGTTGTGTATGGTGGAGCAACCGTCCACAAAACTATCTGTGTACTGTGTAGATGCATTCATCACATTGTAGCCCAGCATAGTATACAAATATTGACTGCTTCGAGTGCTATATAGTTAAAACAACGACTAACGAGGTAATCCTTGGCACAATCTATTTCCTCAAAGCGAAGGAGATTACCGGGGATAACTGAGAGAGTCGTAGCTTTATAAAGCAGTCAATATTTGTTTTATAACAACCCAAACAGCTGCTGTTACTATGGGTACAGTACATTGGTTACTGCGTGTATAGTACATCGTGTTCGCATGGCAGCTGTCTAGTAAAAACAGACATGTGATACATTTTAATCCAATCGCAATGTAGAATCTTTGTCAGGGGTGCAATCATATTATCTATCATCCAAAACTGTGGATGATATTGAATGTAAGTTGAATGGTCAGATAGTAGAATGGTTAAGCTGGTAAATCTTGCAACTTTGTTAGAAATGATACCTTTCAATCCGATTATATATCAAAATCATATCAACCCGTACAAATTCTCCAGTCGGTATCACCACATGTGTATAATCTACTTTGCTGTGTAGATTTTGTTCTTTGAGAACTTGTCTTGCTATTTATACTACTGCCGTGGAGTAGATTTCGGAATTTGATAAGTATATGCTGGGGAAAAACAAACAAAAAATGTAAAACAAAAGAAAAAAACAAACCTAAAAACACATATTTCACTCTGAAATATTGCCATGTTCTAGAAAATTGTCCCACAAAGCTTTATGTCGTATTTCAATCTGCCTTGTTGAAATTGTGCACACACTTATTGCTCAACTGACAAAACATTACATTTTATTTGGTGATATCTCTACCTTCATTACAATCTAGAAGAGTTGACATAATTTGCTCTTCAAAAACGACTCATATGTAATATATCTTTATACAACAAGAAACACAATAAAGTGTACGACTTTCCTTTAATTTGAGTCTATTTTCTTGTTGGTTTTTAAAGTGCTTTAAATACCCTTAAATATCCATAAAAAATGGATGGAAAAAGTTACCTACCATTTCCGTCTATATTTTTGTTATGGAATATTGAGAGTAAATAAAAATTAATAATACTTATCAACTCAATTATTTTCAGTAAGCTTGCAATGTCCGATCACATGTTGAAATACTTTTCGGTAATTGAATAAATCAAGATTTTCCGCTTGTGACCTTTCAGATATCTCCCAAACTAATAGATCGGTTAGCTTGAATATTTTCAGACCTCTTACTCCGTTCATTTGAAGTTTCTCCACACTTCCTGATTGGTCAGTTTCAAATATCTTATATGTATGCATCAATCAATGATTGGTCAATATGAATCATCTAAAAATCCCTGATTGGTCTGTTGCAAATATCCATCACCCTGGCATTGGTCAGTCTGACATATCTCCCAACCCCCTGATTGGTCAACTTGAGCTACCTCCTTACCCCCTGATTGGTCACTTTATAATATCTGCCTTACCTTATTGGTCACATTAACAGATGCTCCATGGGCAACCAGATGTTCCAAAGACTCAACAGTGTTTCCCAAGGCAGCCAGATGCATTGCGTAATTACCTTCCTTTAAATAATAATAATAATAATAATAATAATAATAATAATAATAATACGCAGTTCTTATATAGCGCTTTATACTCCCGATGGGTGTCTCAAAGCGCTCAGTATTTTTCCTACAAGGTAAGTGGAGTTACGTGTTGAAGTATGAGACCTATTCCTTTACATAGCACCATGTAATGGTTTACAAGGTGCTGTGGCGCAATATGCAGCCAATCAAACCGGAACACCGGGGCGAACCCCTTCCTTCTCTTACCGATAAGTGCACTGGGTTCTTTTACGTGCATTACACAACACACGGGATCTACGGCTTAACGTCCCATCCGAAGGACGAAGCATGTGGTGAAGTGTCTTGCTTAAGGACACAAGTGTCACGATTGGGATTCGAACCCACACTCTGCTGATCAGAAACACCAGAGCTTGAGTTCGGTGTTCTTATCCGCTCGGCCACGAAACTTTTAAAGTTAAACAAAAGAAAGAAATTGATTCATAATTCTCTTGAAATCAATTACATTTCAGGAAAATGAGTAATTTAGTAATTTTAGCCTTCAAGAAAGACTCTGGTTGGGTCGAAACTTCAGGCCATTAACTATTTTTTGCATTTTACGCCATAGGTCCTTGGTTGGTGAGCAGTTTGCTACAGCTAATTCTATTTTCTCAGTTGTAAACATGCCCTTGTTAGTTTTTATTAACATCACAGTCAATTCCTTTAACTATTTTTTATTAATATTCAGTTAATATCAAGCGCCCTCCACGTCAGGTTTACAGGCGCTTCCATAATTCCTTTCCTTGCAGACATCATTAAAATGTTGTTCAGTTTATCTATTCTGATTGGTCGAAAGGAGATCACGTGATCATGTTTAATCTTGCAATATAAACACGTTGAGAAGTGTTTAAACATACGTGTGGCGCGCAAGCTGATGCTGGCTCTAATTCAAGCGCAACGCATTCAATACATACTGGTAATCAATGTGCAATCTATTAGCATGCGTGCGTACGCACAACCATTGAGCGTCAAAGGCAATTTTGACCCTTCGCACAACGGAGCCTGATGAGGACGTGACAGGGATTGAAAATTTACACTGAAAAGCTTTAAAGATTTTCCAACATAATTACGCTTTTTAACAAAAAGGGCATTTATGAATTGGAATGAAAGAGTAGTGACTCGGTCTTAAACGGCCGTTTTAAACCTTGCAGCGTTGTGGAAGTGTGATAAACGACCAGTTTTAAATGGCCGTTTAAGACCTCGTCACCTACTCTTTTATTCCCTTATTAAAATGTTGTCTAAGTTTATCACCTAAGCTTATTATGTACCAGACAAGAAGTTCAGAATGTAGTGTCTTTAGAATCTGCCTTTTATTCTTAAAATTTAGGTAACCTTCTATAGGTATTGCCGTGGTATTGGTAATTCAAGATGGCCGCTCACCAACATTTTGGAGGGGAACATTAACCTGATTTTCTCAGGGCTGAAAAAAAAAAAATCAAAAATCAAATTAAGTTAGGAATATTAGGCCTAATAAAAATAATTGTTTGTTTCCGGTAACCCAACCGTCCGTGCTAAAACCTTTGTGACCATAACAATTTTATCAACATTTGTGGCAAAATCAAATTCATTTTCTACCCACAGTTTGTAAGCTTCCAGTCTAAACATACGAAAATCTATTTAGAGAACAAAAATGTTTGAATGCACATTTTGTGGAGATCAATATTCGTATCCGCAATTCCGAGAATTCTGGCAACAAGTTCGTACTATGATTTCTTTGTTTTTCCGGCGCGGCTCTGTGACAGGCATCAGCACATTTTCTTTAAGTTTACAACATGAATATTTACATACCTACCTTAAACATGTTAATGTAATTTTGGAAATATTCGGATACTAAGACACTAAAAAAAGCATGCAGTTGAGTTAGGGGCCTGATATACTTTATGATACTGCATTTTAAAACTGAATATTTTGTTTTTCCGGATTATTTATTTTTGTAAAATAAAATTGTTTCCCTACCTACCGTCCCAAATTGTGAAGAGCATGTTACCGGAAACAAACAATTATTTTTATTAGGCCTTATCGTGGCCGAGTATAGAACTCAAAAAAGACAATAATACTACGCACTTACATCATCTGTGATCTCCAAGTTGGCGCCAGCCTCAATAAGTAATTTACACATGTCTGCATTCAGCTGAGCAGCAATATGCAATACTGTTCTGTTTTTCTGATGGATAAAGCACACACAATAGCAACAGTTGAAATAATCTCACACCTCAGTTGAGAACAACTGCATAAAGTGCTCAAATTCTCAATTAATGCAGCATGCCTTAAAATGGACTGTGCAAGTCTGCGCATATTTGAAACTTCCGGGACCATTTTGGTCCCAACCATTATGAAGTTTTACGTGGGCGTGATTTTGTTTTGTCAATTATTTTAGTTTAACAGAGTTTAAGGCTATGAAAATTATATATGTTGTTGGGAATGTAATACTAAGTGATTAATAATATGTAAAATCAATTCAACAACATAATGAAGAAAACCTGAAAATAAGACTTGACCTCCATTTTCCGGTAACTTGTAAAAATTTGGCGGTCATGTTGTCATAAAACCTATGTGATAGACGCACAAATTCGGGCGTGATTGGCAAATTGGGTTTCTTACAATAAGCATCCTCGTCCCGAGTATTACTTTTGTTTCAATTTTAATTTGAACAAATTATTTATATTATACAAAAATTTCAAATGTATTTATAAAAACTTGCTCTGGGTATTTTTATTTTCAAGAATTTTCAAAAAATGCATGGTTTTATGAGGGCACTCGGAATAATTTTGATTGAAACAAATATGGAAGTACCATGAACAGGTTTGTCAAAATACTCATGAGCCCCTGCCCCACAGAAAGCACACTAACAGAAAGTCCTACTCACAGAGAGCACCTACTCACAGAGAGTCCCTACTCACAGAGAGCTCCTACTCACAGAGAGCCCCTACTCACAGAGAGCCCCTACTCACAGAGAACCTCACAGAGAACCCCTACTCACAGAGAGCACCTACTCACAGAGAGTCCCTACTCACAGAGAGCTCCTACTCACAGAGAGCCCCTACTTACAGAGAGCCCCTACTCACAGAGAACCCCTACTCACAGAGAACCCCTACTCACAGAGAGCCCCTACTCACAGAGAACCCCTACTCACAGAGAGCCCCTACTCACAAAGAACCCCTACTCACAGAGAACCCCTACTCACAGAGAGCCCTACTCACAGAGAACCCCTACTCACAAAGAGCTCCTACTCACAGAGAGCCCCTACTCACAGAGAGCCCCTACTCACAGAGAACCCCTACTCACAGAGAACCCCTACTCACAGAGAGCCCCTACTCACAGAGAGTCCCTACTCACAGAGAGTCCCTACTCACAGAGAGCTCCTACTCACAGAGAGCCCCTACTCACAGAGAGTCCTTACTCACAGAGAGCCCCTACTCACAGAGAACCCCTACTCACAGAGAGCCCCTACTCACAGAGAGCCCCTACTCACAGAGAGCCCTGAGAGCCCTACTCACAGAGAGCCCTACTCAAAGAGAGCCCCTACTTACAGAGAGCCCCTACTCACAAGAGAGTTCTTACTCACAGAGAACCCCTACTCACAGAGAGCCCCTACTCACAGAGAGCTCCTACTCACAGAGAGCCCCTACTCACAGAGAGTCCTTACTCACAGAGAGCCCCTACTCACAGAGAGTCCTTACTCACAGAGAGTCCTTACTCACAGAGAGCCCCTACTCACAGAGAGCCCCTACTCACAGAGAGCACCTACTCACAGAGTCCCTACTCACAGAGAGCCCCTACTCACAGAGAACCCCTACTCACAGAGAGCCCCTACTCACAGAGAGCCCCTACTCACAGAGAGCCCTGAGAGCCCTACTCACAGAGAGCCCTACTCAAAGAGAGCCCCTACTTACAGAGAGCCCCTACTCACAAGAGAGTTCTTACTCACAGAGAACCCCTACTCACAGAGAGCCCCTACTCACAGAGAGCCCCTACTCACAGAGAGCCCTACTCACAGAGAGCCCTACTCACAGAGAGCCCTACTCAAAGAGAGCCCCTACTTACAGAGAGCCCCTACTCACAGAGAGCCCCTACTCACAGAGAGCCCCTAGTCACAGAGAGCCCCTTCTCACAGAGAGCCCTACTCACAGAGAGCCCTACTCACAGAGAGCCCTACTCAAAGAGAGCCCCCTACTTACAGAGAGCCCCTACTCACAGAGAGTCCCTACTCACAGAGCCCCTAGTCACAGAGAGCCCTACTCAAAGAGAGCCCCCTACTTACAGAGAGCCCCTACTCACAGAGAGCCCCTACTCACAGAGAGCCCTACTCACAGAGAGCCCTACTCACAGAGAGCCCTACTCACAGAGAGCCCTACTCAAAAAGAGAGCCCCCTACTTACAGAGAGCCCCTACTCACAGAGAGTCCCTACTCACAGAGCCCCTAGTCACAGAGAGCCCTACTCAAAGAGAGCCCCCTACTTACAGAGAGCCCCTACTCACAGAGAGCCCCTACTCACAGAGAGCCCTACTCACAGAGAGCCCTACTCACAGAGAGCACCTACTCACAGAGAGGCCCTACTCACAGAGAGCCCTACTCAAAGAGAGCCCCTACTCACATAGAGCCCCTACTCACAGAGAGCCTCTACTCACAGAGAGCCCCTACTCACAGAGAGTTCTTACTCACAGAGAGCCCCTACTCACAGAGAGCTCCTACTCACAGAGAGCCCCTACTCACAGAGAGCCCCTACTCACAAAGAGCCCCTACTCACAGAAATCCCCTACTCACAGAGAGTCCCTACTCACAGAGAGCCCCTACTCACAGAGGCTGTTGTTTTGGCTTTACTGTGTGCTTCTTGAGAATTTGAGTGTATAGGATTTTTAACTATTCCCAAGGTGAATAGTTAAATGAGAAAGCTTTGTCATTTTGGATATTGCCTGGAACTGTTTGCCTGAGGCATGTAGTGGCCGAGCGGTCTACCGCATCGGACTCAAGTTCTAATGGTTGAATTACCGGAGTGTGGGTTCGAATCCCGGTCATGACACTTGTGTCCTTGAGCAAGGCACTTAACAATAATTGCATACCCAGGTGTATAAATGGGAACCTAAGAGGGCCAAGACAGCATTGTGATGGATTAACCCCTCAGGGCTAACCTAAGCAGTTTGGGGTTGTATGCTCCCCAGGGAGTTGAGAAAGTTAGAGGAATGGTCTAAAAGTGTGCCCGATGAACAGGGATAATAATGTTGCAAAGTCCCTTGATCTAGCTGCAAGGATTTGTGCACTATATAACAAGTATAAGAACCAATTGTTATTAATTTTATTTTGCATTGATGTCCATGTATTATCCCTATAACAGATGACAGCTTGTGACTTACTATAGCTTTGGCTCAGTGCCTTCTGTGGTAAAGTTAACATCAGCTCCAGCATCCAGTAATGCTTGACACACCTCAGCATTTCCCTTAGCTGCAAAGTGAAGTGGTGCTATACCCATCTGTTTGTAACAACAACGATAAGAGAGCGCGTCAGAAGAAGGCATGGCTTACTTTTAGAGGTCTACAGAATAGATAATTCTGTTCACTGCAAGTCTGCAGAATAGATCATTCTGTTCACTGCAAGTCTGCAGAATAGATCATTCTGTTCACTGCAAGTCTACAGAATAGATCAGTCTGTTCACTGAAAGTCTACAGAATAGATCCTTCTGTTCACTGCAAGTCTGCAGAATAGATCCTTCTTTTCACTGCAAGTCTGCAGAATAGATCCTGTTGTTCACTGTGACTAAACTTTCACAAGAGGTAATTTACCTTAAAGGTATTATACAGGATTGGTAATGATAAAAAACATTGTTTAATTTTAGTCGGAAAGCTTATTGACTAAGAAGTTCATACTAGAACCATTTTTTCCAGTGAAATATTTCCCTCTGCGAAATGAAGTCATATTTGAGGAAACTATATCTGAAAACCTAAAAAATATCCAACAGCTGATTTCGGTTGTTACAATCAACATAAGGACAATGTGTTTATTACATGCTGAAAATTGTGCATGGTTTTTCACAATTAATCCCAAATCTTCACAGGTTTTTAACTTCATGTATGGTCATGATCACACAAAACATGAGCACTGTATGCAACCATTTTGTCAGCTCTACCAATCCTGTATAATACCTTAAAAATTAACCCTTACAGACTCTAGGCATTTTTGCTAGCATGTGACCTCAATCCTCCAATATCTTCTTCTCCTATGACATTCCACACCAACATGTTTGGACTTAGATGAGATTGGAATGCTTGACCCAGTGATATGCAATTGTTATTTGGGCCTACTGGCCCCAGTCCTTCTGAATCCTTCACTTTGGCAATTGGACACAGAAGGATTTGGAACTGTAAGGGTTAACACTCTAACTGTCAGACCATTCAATGTCACTGCAACATGATTTTGAATGATAGATGTATTATGTCAGCCTGCAGTATGTGGTGAATGGATCCACATACATGTCAGCACAGCACTGTGCACAGTTGTGCCACTATACAGTTGAATGTTTTTGTAAAGTCAGTCAACACACTGGAAAATTGAATAGATAAGGTGTAACGGAAAATCATAATATTAATCACTGGCTGTGGCGTCATGGCCCAGCGGCCTAGTTCACTGGACCCAAGCTTTGGTGTTGTCAGCAGCAGAGTGTGGTTCAATTCCTGGTCATGACACTTGTGCCCTTGAGCAAGGCACTTAGCCATAATTGCTTCGTAAAAAGTTGGGAAGGTGGTGCATTCCGCTCTACCAGCCAGGCTCCTAGTGGATGATACCCATGCCTACATCTTATGGACTGTCAAGGGGGTAACCCTGTTTCAGCCCTAGAAGTAAGTGGCAACGTGCCCCTGGTGACAGTTGATTTTGTGGACAGCCCAAATCAGTTAAGTGTAGCCCTCACCTTGAAGTGGCCTTGTGATGTTAGGTGATATCGCATAAAAAAAAATGGTAAATTTTGCATTGAGTACAATTAACAGAATTAGTCATCACTAGAGAACAAATAATCTTTATCTGAAAGCTCCCTGGTTGGAAACACACCCTACCAGTCCCAATTAATCCTACGTGTTTTCAAAAATCACCAACCTCATCTCTAACATCTGTACGTGCCCCAGCCTTAAGTTAAGCCATCACCACACTGGCATCAATTTCGGGATGGCTGACCTTGTGTAACGGAGTACAGCCAGTCGACTGGAAAGAAAGATCACAGACAAAAATATACACTAAATGATAAGAGTTGAAAATCATTAAAATTAACTAGTAAGATATAGCACTCCAAACTAATGAGGTCACTTTTACTAAAAATACCTGTATGTGAGCCAATCATTCCACCACCTAGCTCTCACGCCATCAACGCATCACGATGATGTAGCACAGTGAAAACAACGTAGAACACTTTGGCTCATAGTGTTAGCCAGAGGGGTGTCTGGGGTCTTTTGGACACCCTGTTTAAAATTTGGACACTGTTTTATATGTCATTTACATGTAAAAGTATTGTAGTAAACAATTTGGACACCCAGTTTTTAAATTTCCAGCAAATTTTGACACCCTTTTACCAAATCCTGGCTAAAACCTTGCTTAGGATCTGGCTAGTTTTAAAAGAACTCAATGAAAACAAGGTGAAAGGGGAAAATTTACAATTTCATAGAGAAAATTGGGCTTTCACCCCATGAGTAGCTTGTCAGTACCGCCCCTTCCTCACCGTTTCTTATTTTGATAGCCCCAATGGAAATAAGCTTGATGTGAATGTTATTGCCTTTGTGATGGCAATAGACGGTGCAAGTCTCGCGCATATTTGAACTTCCGGGACCATTGTGGTCCCAACCATATGGAGTTTCCATTTTGTTTTGTCAATTGTTTTAGTTTAAAGAAGTTTATATGGCTATGCAAATCATATATGTTGTTGGGAATGTAATACTAAGTGATTAACAATATGAAAGTAAAATAAATTCAACAAAATAATGAAGAAAACCTGAAAATAAGACTTGACCTGCGTTTTCCGGTTTCTTGTACAAAATTTAGAATTTTGCCCAACTGGTTGTCATGTTGTCATTAAACCTATGTAATAGACGCACACATTCGGGCGTGATTGGCAAATGGGGTTTCTAACAATGAGCATTCTCATCCCAAGTTTTGATTTGTTATCAATGTTAATTTGAACAAATTATTTGCATTATACAAAAATTTACAAATTATTCATAACAACTTGCTATGAGTATTTTTATTTTTCAAGAATTTGGTATAAATATAGTATAAATATAAATTAAAAAGAAGCTTTGATTTCATAGAAAAATGGTCTTTGTGAGTGTTTTTTTCTTTTTTTCGATATGCAAGAGACTTGCACAGTCTATTTGTGAGCATGGCAGACAGTAGGCGTGTTTGACTTTGGTGCAAGGGGCCAACAGTGTATTTTGCCTTCTTAGAAATAAAATATATTCATAAGCAAAAAAACCCCACAATACACTAAAGAATGAACAGCAGATTAAAAAGGTCATACAAGAATCCAAGTAGTGAGATAAACCAAGTACATACATTGAATGCCACATTGACATCAGCACCAGCATCAATCAGGACTTGACAGCATTTTGGTTCATTTGAGGCAGCAATGAGGATGGCCGTCCCTGCCTCTTCGCTCTGGTAAAGAGAACAGAGAAATTAAAGACAAATATCAAAACTAGACAAATTGCCGACGCCTATATGAGAATTTCTTCGCATCTCAGTAATTGAGAAGGAATGGCAAGAAAGGATTCCACCAAATAATGTCAAGTCCTTGTATAACACCTCTGTTGGATGAGCAGTATGGATGATCTGTATTAATTAGTGGCCCCTCTGGTCTTGGCCTCCGTGGCCCACTAGTCTTGGCCTCAGTGGCCCACTAGTCTTGGCCTCAGTGGCCCACTAGTCTTGGCCTCAGTGGCCCACTAGTCTTGGCCTCAGTGGGCCCCTGGTCTTGGCCTTGATATCCCTGGTCTTGGCCTTGATACCCCTGGTCTTGGCCTTGATACTCCTAGTCTTGGCCTCAATGGCCGTCTTGGCCTTGGTGCCCCTAGTCTTGGCTTTGCTCTTGGCCTTGACGGCCCTAGTCTTGGCCTCACAATGCCCCTGGTATTAGCCTTTATGCCCTTGGTCTTGGCCTCAATGGCCGTCTTGGCCTTGATGCGCCTAGTCTTGGCTTCAATGCTCTTGGCCTTGACGCCCCTAGTCTTGGCCTCAATGGCCCTGGTCTTTGCCTTGATGCCCCTAGTCTTGGCTTCAATGCTCTTGGCCTTGACGCCCCTATATCTTGGCCTCAATGGCCCTATTCTTTGCCTTGATGCCCCTGGTCTTGGCCTAAATGGCCCTGGTATTGGCCTTGATGCCCCCAGTCTTAACCTCAATGGCCCTGGTCTTGGCCTTGACGCCCCTGGTCTTGGCCTCAATGGTCCTGGTATTGGCCTTGGTGCCCCTGGTCTTTTTATTTTGCCTCAATGGTCCTGGTCTTGGCCCTGATGCCTCTGGTCTTGTTCTCAGTGGCCCCCTGGTATTACTATCGGTGCTCCTGGCCTTTGGCTTTATTGGTCCCCTGGTTTTGACCTTGATGCCCTTGGTTTTGGTTTCAATGCCCCCTTGTCTTTGCCTCAGCGGCCCAGGTTAAAGCCTTGGTGCTCCTGGTCTTGACCTCAGTGCCCCCTGGTTATGGCCTCGGTGCCCCTTCAAAACATTTCCATACACTTTTAGAATTTTCCAATGACTTCGACCTCCGCAATATGAAAGTAGCCTTCCACGACTGTTGGAAGACCATCACCCTATCATTCTAAACTATCCTGTGAAATGAAGATTTTACAGACAAAAACAAACAGAGAGCTCACATCAAGTGGGGCATTGACATCAGCACCTGCATCTAGCAGCAGCTTACAGGCCTCTGGATCATTCTGAGCAGCATAATGTAGAGGCTGTCTTCCTCCCTGTGTTGAATTGAGAGGAAAAAACACAAAGAGCGAAACTCAGATTGAGCTACATGTTATGAGAGTTTGAAAATTGAGTCATTCATTAACTAATGTCATACAAATATTGAGGAAAGTTTTAGCATCTCATTTAGACGATGTAACTATGTCTACAAAAAAAGTGACAATGTGCTTTCCAGGGCATTACCAGGTAGGCAAGATAATACACTGATGATGTTGGAAGTGTTACATTTTGTATCATTATCTAAACATGAATTAAATATTGTAAAATAACTACACATTGAACATCTTACTCAATTGATATGTCAAATATGTGTAAATGAATTTAAGGTTGGCTCAGTGGTTTCTCCCGAGCCTGTCACCTCTGTGGATCTGGTTTGAGCCGCCTGACATTTCTTTAACTTTCTTTAACTTCTCCTTGTTGAAAGTAAAATTTTGGGCCCATTTTAATAGAGCTGCTGAAGAAGAAAAACTTGATTTCATCTCCTTTCTAGCAAAACTAAGCAGGAAACCAGTCACAGATGGTGCGACATGGTATTTTGGCTGGTAACCTTATCCTGGTGAAGCTCTTACGAGCTAAGGTATTTTCGGTGCTAAAGCAGCTCTATGAAATTGGGCCCTGCAGGCCTACGAATTACTACGCTGGACACTGTTGAGGATCCTTTGTTTCGTTATCAGAAAGATATCACAATAATAATAATAAAGACATTTGAAACACAGGTTTTCCTGGCCAATTTCAATGAAAATCTGTTCATTTTAACACCAGGCTCACTCATTCAACTTTTCAAAATGAATGCTCTGTTGAATCAGCATTCAAAAGGAGTAATTCAATTTCACCAGTTTAGCATTCACTGGTCAAAAAGATCATTCAATTTCATTAGGTCGCAAGACTCGATCAATTTCGTAAAAGCCAGCAGCAAGTGTAAATAGGTAGTAGAAATTAAAGAATGGTCAAATTCCGAATATTCTACTCTGCGGCAGTAGAATATAAGCAAGACAAGTTCTCAAAGAACAAAATCTACCTAGCAAGTAGATATACACATGGTGTTACCGCAAACCAAACATATATTGATACCTCACCATGCAATGCCTCAAATCCTATATGGTCAAAGTGTAGTCTTGAATGCCTATAAATGAAATAGAATGACTGAAACGAATCTGAATGTGAAAAACAAAAATTCATGTGTGTACGAATACGAAATTGAATGCATTAATAGCTTAAAAGAAACCCTAGTTAGAGTGGATTAGGGGGAAATGCGTGAATTTGGACGCATTTAGTGAATTTTTGCTGTAATTGGCCGGGAAAACCTGTACTAACAAAAAACAATTTACCATATCTCCCTAGACTCTCTTCCAAAGTTTTCTACGGATCACTTTGAGGATATATACTTACAATGTCCCTCAGTTCTCTAACATGGACATCAGCTCCAGCAGCCAACAGGAGTGGGATAGCAGACATATTGCCTTGAGCAGCAGCATGCAGCGGTCTGGAACCTGACTATTGTGCAAATATAAGACACTGCATGACTCATTGATATCATTGGTACTAAAAATGGTGGACAGAAAGTCAAGTTTTATCCTCCATTTGACTTATCTGACAAAAACAAGTTTTTATGGCTTTGGCAAAAAGTAAAAGGACAAACAACTTAACACCACCTCAAAAGGAACACAAATATCCCCAAGTTCTCTTCCAGATCGTGTATCTGACAAACTTTGTATACAGGGTTAATTCTTTGTTGGAAAAAGGGCAAGACAATTTATTGATTTACATGCAAAGTATTATTTTTTGTTCAACAGTGGTTTTCAACGCCACAGAAAAGGGGGCGTTCCTGTGACGGTCCTCACAAGTCATAATTGTTTTATTTGTTTTACCTCAAGCCTTTTTTGTACACATAAGACAATTTACAGTCAACAAGTTTCATTGCAAAGGAAGACACTGTCTAGAAGATAAGCTCCTTTTGCCTGCAGTGCAGTGCGAGGCCCAATTTCATGGCTCTGCTTACCGCCGAATTCTGCACTTACGATCACCATACTCCGCTTACTGTGTAAGTGCCGAATTTCTGCGCTAGCTGTGTGAGCAAAGAATGCCTAGTAACGAGGAGTACGCATGCGCACAAGCAAAATTTCCCTGCTAACCTGTGAAATACGCTCGACGTAAGCGCAGAATTCCCTGCTTCTGTAAGTGCCGATTCTTTGCTTACAGTAAGCAGAGCCATGAAATTTGGCCCAGTATAGTTGCCCCCAAGCTGCCTGTAAAAACTACCTTGTGTGACAGGGACTTCCTATGTACCCATATTCAGCCCCATATTTGACCTACACTATCGGGCATGTTGGGATCAGCTCCAGCCTCCAGCAGAATTCTACAGGATTCAGTATTATCCTGCTCAGCCGCACTGATTAAAGGTGTTGCATTGTGCTGTATTAATGAGAAAAGGTCAAAGTTGAACTGTGATTAGAGGGATAATTCTCAATGAACCACTCAAAAGCCGAACACTGTTGTACAGAACAGTATTTGTGTTTTACCCATACAGCGCTAAGAAAAAAAGAGAGTAGGCATGCAAGGTCTATAAACGGCCGTTTACTAACCGGTTGGGTCAGGGACGTGCAATCACACGGCTACCCCCTGCAAGGTTTTAAACGAACGTTGAATACTGAGTCGACACCACTCTTTTACTACCATTCCTAAATACCTTTCCGTTAAAAAATAAAATTAAAAAACCCTTAAAATTTGAGAACATATCTGATAGTTTAGCCTCAGCTCACCTTGACTCTGCGTTGAATTTCTATCCATGTTAAGTGCTAAGTAGCTCCTCGCACAAGTTTTGAACTTGCATGCTTAAGTTTCAAACTATCACAACCAAGTTTCATACTTGTGCGAGCCAAATATGCGACCTACAAACTTAAAATGGGCCGTGAAATTTGCGGGCTCCTTGCAATCATCTGATAGAGCTCTCTTTGGACTCAATTTCCCCAGGCAATGTTTAGACACACATTTTTAAACATTGTCCCAGGTATTTATGAATGTGTATTAAGCACTGTGTATACTCGGTACTTTCAGTCCCGCAAAAACAAAATCCAAAGGCTTACTACTATTTGGATGGGATTCAATACTCGGGGAAAGTATACTGAGTTTACAGTGCTTAAAGGCAACTTATACTTTTGGTAATTGTCAAAGACCAGAATCCTCACTTTGTGTATCCCAACATATGCATAAAATAACAAACCTGGGAAAATTTGGGCTCAATTGGCCATCGAAGTTGAAAGAAAATGATGAAAAATATCCTTGTTGCAAAGAATTGTGTGCTTTCAGATGCCTAAGAAATTAGGCTTCATGCCTGAAACCTTTCTCTCATTCAAATTTTTTGTGAAAAATTACCTCTTTCTCTTCATTACTTCAAAGTGTGTCATTTCTAACAATGTTTTAAAATATCGACAGCTCTCCAGCAGTGCTCTTAAAGGCATCGTACACTTGGGATACACTTGGTGTATCCCAACATATGCATAAAATAACAAGCCTTGTGAAAATTTGGGCTCAATTGGCCATCGAAGTTGCAAGAAAATGATGAATGAAAAAAACACCCTTGTTGTACAAATTTGTGTGCTTTCAGATGTAGGAATAAAAACTTCTTGCAAGAAGTTTTTATTATTTTAGTGAGAAACTACCTCTTTCTCAAAAACTACGTTACTTCAGAGGGAGTCGTTTCTCACAACGTTTTATACTATCAACAGCTCTCTGTTGCTCGTTACCAAGTCAGTTTTTATGCTAATATATATTTTGAGTAATTACCAAACGTGTACCATGCCTTTAAATCCTAAAGCTGCTTGTTGAATAATTTTTTTATTATTTTATTTATATAATTATTTATTTATTTAACTTTATTATTATTATTATTTTTATTTTTTTATTTTTTTATGATGATTATTATTTTCTATTTTTTGGGGAGGTTAAATTGCCATTTCCTTGACTTAATCAACATTTCAAATGGAAACGTTTCAAATCCTACCTTTTTTCAAATGATGTTTTTATCTTAAATAGCTTTGAATTCTTAAAGTCACCTTAGATTCTCCCAGATTAATATCTGCGCCTCGATCTAAAAGAACTTTGCACATTCCTGGAGTGTCAAAGGCGGCTCGTGTCAGCAGAGTGTGTCCTTTGAAAATCAACTGAAGATAACAACAAAAACAGAAGAAAATAAATTAACAAATTACATGTAAAACAGCGTTTGAAGTTGAACGCTTTTTAAAATCAAGCTTTCCTACAAAATTTCAGGTATTTTCAACTATAGTTTTCTTACAGTGGAGACTTGATGCATTGAACTTCATACATACGGTGTGTTTTAATGCTTTTCGTCCTAAATTAATGAGCAATAAAGTAAGAATACTGCGTGCTACTTAAAGTCAACCAAATTACATTAAATTACTGTATTTATAATTTACCACATCGATGATCGATACAATTTCGGATTGAAACTTCGGTGGTGCAGATTTTTTCCTCTGCAAGAAAGAGTTGCGGTCATTGTTCCTGAAGTCTGTGCGAATTATAGTAAATGCTGGCTGTTTTAATGTTTCGAAGTGCTAAACAACATAACTCCATCACAAAAATTCTTCTCCCACCCAAATAAGGAATTAAGAGGGCATTCCAGAAAACTTTATCATTAGACGTTCCAGAACACAACTGGCTGTTGGCCACTTTTATTCTAACAGAGTGGTCCAACCATGGGAACGAGCTTGCGTCAAACGCCATGAATTCATGAAGAAAGGCGCGCCCTTTGTCGGGTTTCCAAACGCGATGAATTCGAGAAGAAAAGCGCGCTCTCTGTCGGGTTATCATGAGTATGAGATAGTGACGTCTTGGACCAAGACTATACCCCCACTAGCTGTTCATCTACTGCCTCTTCTGTGCATACATCTGGGTTTGGTTCATCTGACTCATCTTCCTTGGCTCTTCTTTCTCCAGCCTAAACGTCGCACTTTTGCCGTGTCGAACTCAAATGATTAGAAAATGATGAATTAAATTCGACAAAAGAGCGACGTTTAGCGCAAACTTTTGATTTAAGTTCGACACTGCCGTGTATATAGCACGGCAAGCTCTGCCGTGCTACACGGTAGTTGCATGACGTGGTGACAAACGTCGCGCACACAGTGTCGAATCAAATTGAACTCTCAGTCGCGCAATGCTCTTTGGGAATACGCATGCGCAAAACTTTTGGAAAGTGTTTTATTTGTATTTCTAATACTGTGAACATTCTCCTTGTTGTACCGTAGCTGAGAGTATTCCGGGATGGGAAAGGAAACAACTTCTGACTGGAACAAACATTATCTGTAGATTTCTGAATTAAAGGAACATTACAGAACGGTTTTTGCTAACAAAACAGATGCTGGCAGTGTAAGCACTTTATATAATCCACTATATACATAAACTGACAAACCTGTAGAAGTTTGAGATCGATCGGCCATCTGGGTCACGAGAAAATAGTGAAAAACCGATTACTTTTGCATGTGTTATACAATGCATGAAAAAAATGCTCATGAGCGATAAACTCCAATCGGAAATTAGTTTTATTTACTTCTCATCAAATATGGCAATTCAGACAGAAATATTTCTAGGGATGTTTTCTACTATCATCATCATTAGACCGTGTAAGTTTTATGTAAATCTGTGATCTTAAAGAAAATGTTAATTACCAGTTCTGTAACGTTCCTTTAAACTAATTGATTTTTTTGACACGCTTAAAAAAGACGATGCGCCACTCAACACGATGGTAATAAAAATGACAACATTAAGTTGGGAAACTATGTCATTATGGTGTTGTCAGTAATATTTGAGGGTCACAGCTCGAATTGACATCATAAAACATGACTCTTTAGCAATTTTCTCCCGCGTCGCCATTTTGAATTACTTTAAAGGCATCGTACACGTTTGGTAATTGTCAAAGACCAGTGTTCTCACTTGGTGTATCCCAACATATGCATAAAATAACAAGCCTGTGAAAATTTGGGCTCAATTGGTCATCGAAGTTGCAAGAAAATGATGAAAGAAAAAACACCCTTGTTAATTTGTGTGCTTTCAGATAGAATAATAAAAACTTCTTGCAAGAAGTTTTTATTATTTTAGTGAGAAATTACCTCTTTCTCAAAAACTACGTTACTTCAGAGGGAGTCGTTTCCTACAATGATTTATACTATCAACAGCTCTCCGTTTCTTGTTACCAAGTAAGTTTTTATGCTAATATTTATTTTAAGTCATTACCAAACGTGTACAATACCTTTAAGTGCGGCAAACTACTTTACTAAAGTCGACGTTTGTCACCGATTCGTTTTAATTGCCGCACTTTGCCGTGCGAAAATCATTTGAGTTCGACACGGCAAAAGTTCGACGTTTATTAGCGCTAAACGTCGCACTTTTGCCGTGTCGAACTCAAATAATTAGAAAATGATGAATTAAATTCGACAAGAAAGCGACGTTTAGCGCAAACTTTTGATTTAAGTTCGACACTGCCGTGTAGCACGGCAAGCTCTGCCGTGCTACAGGGTAGTTGCAGGACGTGGTGACAAACGTCGCGCTCTTGCCGTGTCGAATTGAATTGAATTCTCAGTCGGGCGGTGCTCTTTGGGAATACGCATGCGCAAAGCTTTTGAACATTGTTCTACTTGTATTTTCTAATAATCGTTAGTACCGTAGCTGAGAGTATATTCGGGATTGGAAAGGATACAACTTCTGACTGGAACAATCATAATCTGTAGATTTCAGAATTAAACTAATTGATTTTGTTTGACACTCTTAGAAAAAAAAGACGACGAACGCCACTCACCGACGATGGTAATAATAATGACAACATTTAAGTTGGAAACAATGTCATTATGATTCTGTCATTAATATTTGTGTGTCACAGCTCGAATTGACATCATAAAACATGACTCTTTAGCAATTTTCTCCCGCGTTGCCATTTTGAATTACTTTAAGTGCGGCAAACTATTTTACTAAATTCGACGTTTGTCACCGATTCGTTTAAATTGCCGCACTTTTGCCGTGCGAAAATCATTTGAGTTCGACACGGCAAAAGTGCGACGTTTAGCGCAGGCCTAAGCTTCAGATCAAAATATCAAATAAAGTGTACAAACAATAGCAAGGTCCAATAAATCCACAGGAAACATCATAGTAACACAATTAATACAAACACATGCGTATTTATGCACAAACACAACCCCGAGTAAAATTGCATTAGAGTCAGAATTAAAATTGAAAGAATAAAATCACCAAGCAAACAAACAAACAAACGAACAAACACCCCAACGCCCCAATAAACGAACAAACAAACAAACACCCCAATAAACCGCTCAGACAGTGAGACAGGGGCCCAATTTCATAGAGCTGCTTTAACACAAAATACTGTGTAACAAGTATACTGTCTGTGACTGGTATCCTGGCGCTTATTTGCTTTGCATGATATAGGGCGTGAAATTAGGCCAATCGACGCATCTCATTAAAAAGTAATAATAGGCGGCTATACTGGTTTATTTTATAAATAAAACGTACATTAAATTATTTAAATAACTGCGCTAAATGTATGCATGTTCAAGGGGTGTTGTTTTAGGGTATTATATGAAAATGACTTATAGTGGTAAAGGACAAACATCAGTAAAAGATGGCATTGGTAAATTAATGGGGGAAAGTTGTTAATTTCAGAAAGCTTAGGCCCTCTTGTACAGTTTATACCAAACCCCAATAATCATTCCGTCTGAACTTCGCTATCAAAGTCAAGAACGAAAAGCTTTTCTGTAAACCACTGTTGATCATTTCAATTGCCCCAATCAAAATAAGCCAGATCTGAATGCAGGGGCGGATCCAGGATTTTCCAAACGGGGGGGGGGGGCGTGAAAATATTCCAAGCAGCAAAATGATAAATGAAGTTTGTTGCCCCATTTCTCCCTCCCCTTCTCTCTCTCTCCCTCTTTTTTTCTTTTCTCCCTCTTTTTTTTTTTTTTTTATATGAAAAAGGGGGGCGTGCGCCCCCACGCCCCCCCTGGATCCTGGAATGCCTGCACAAACTCAGACTGACGTTTTTGTAAAAACCCTTTTCGTTGTGTTCTATGGTAGCCAATGGTATGGTGTTTGTAATGTGAAAGATGGGAATGAGTTATTAATACTACTCTTCGGAAAACCAATTATTATAATTATAATTTATTCATGATTCATAATAAAATTCCGAGATGCTCATAAATCAATACAGTTACATTGAATATAAACATACAATGAATGGCAATAAAGCCGTATAGGACTAATTTGAAGCCTTTGAATCCACATGATGATCAACATTGCTCATTATGCGGCCGAGATATTTGTTATGAAAACAGAGTCAATCGTAACAAAGATGTTGATCGGTATCAAAGACTTTCAGATCAACTCTCTAATCATTTTATTTTCTCTCCTGGCTTTATTTGTTTTTATTCGAAGATCCTGTATTTATTTGTCTTTATCTTGCTATCTGTAAAAGCTTACTGTAATACCGATTGCTAAAAAAAAGAGATGCAAGATGGACGAGGCAATAAGCAGTATATAAGAATAAAGCTTAGCCTATACTTGGCCTGATCTCCAAAACCTGTCAAAGTGTTATTCGTTTTTTGCGGCTGAGTGGCAGAGTGGGTGTACTATTAAGTGGTGGTTAGCCGCCTTTCAGGAGCCCTTTCCAAACCTCAGCTTTGGCTTAGCTCCGGACGGGGGTGGCAAGAGATTCTGCCCTTCCCGGACAGCGAAGGGTGTACACATTTTCGTCTGATAGTGTCCTCTTTTGATCAACTTCCTTGTCAATAGTTTACCGTATTGGGGGGGGGGGGACACACCCACACACACACACCTTACCCCCATCCAACCGTTTTTGAATCCCGCTAATCGAGGACTTCTCTTTGTTCTCCTATTGTTTGCGGACATAGTTTTTTTTAGCGACGTCCCCATTGGGTTTGTACACGAAAACGAAGCGAGGACGTCCTCGCTCTGTCAAACACCCGGATCCCTTTTGTTAAAGTCCTCGGTTTCAATGGATAGACAAACTCGCACACACACACACACACACACACACCTTCTATTTTTTACATCCCTGTGGAGACATCTTTTGTTCTTTCCTTTGTCCCTGTAGTTAAGAACCTCCCATAGACTTTGTACACAAAATTCCTTGTGGAGCACCCAAGTCTTTAGAATTCCCCTATGGAGACCTTTTGTTTTCCCTTTTCTGTTTTGTTCTCGGTCTCCATAAGGTAGTGAATATGAAGGCACCGGGGACAAAAGCATTTTGCCTGCAGTAGATATAGTAGGCATACGGTTGGAGATGAATTTGTATACTCCTTTTAACCTTATAAGCTACAGTCACACGGCAAAACATTATTGGTAAAGCTAAACAATGATAATAATACAAGTAAACTAAAATAAAATCCTGTCTGGCAAGGTTGACACGATGACTGACAGCTTCACACAATGTAGGATATTATACTACAGTCCGCTTTAATCTGTGGAAAACCTTTATATTCAAGCCTAATATAGGGCCTACATGCATATACAGGCGGATTTTTTCAAAGTTACAAAGTAAATTCAACGTTGCTACATAGCAAAACTAAACGATGTACTTGTAAGTATAAACAAAAGTAGTTTTTATTTGTTATTGTCCAATTGCATTGCTAAGATGGTGGTAGTGAGTATCACACATTGAGGAGCAGCAGCTGAAACAAAAACTATGACAATTCGATCTCTTAAAGTTTTATTTAAATTGTTGAGACGGGTGAGGCTTGTTGACGGGATTGTTCTGTAG